>LKNJ01000448.1:72499-165050 GCA_002120245.1 Maccullochella peelii
TCACACACACACACACACACACACACACACACGTGAGTATTATGACCCATATTATGCTAGCAGGACTTTAGACTTTCAGTGCTATTTATTCTTCGTTTTAAGACCCTGAGTAAGGCTGCAAAGAAGAGAAGCTACAGACAAACTGTCTGGTATGGACATTAATGTTTGTCATGTTCTCTGCAGCAACTCCTGGACCTCCTTACGCCCTGACAGTGGTGGAGGTCACAAAGAGACACGTAGAGCTGAAATGGGAAGCTCCCAAGAGCAACGGTGGAAGACCCATAACCAAGTAAGACTACAAACTGCTGTAAAACTACTGTGTAGATTGCTATGAGACAATGTACATTATAAATGAGGTGAGATGATCTCGAAGGAAGTGTGAATGTGCTTAATTCAAATATTCTGGGTAAAAAGGCCATCAAGCAACAGCTATCTTACCATCCAGACTTTGTTTTATAAGTGACAGAGAAGAAGGGGACTACAAACTTGCCATTCTTGCAGTTAGACAATTCTATATACGTATAAAAAAGTATTGGTATTGCCTTTATAAGACAATCATGTTTTGCTTCCCAGGTACGTGATTGAGAAGAAAGAGAAGCTGGGAACTCGCTGGCTGAAGTGCTGCAAGACTCCAGACAGACAGACTCAGTTCAAAGTGACTGACGTGGACGAAGGTTCTGAGGTGCAGTTCCAGGTCAGAGCCGAGAATGAGGCCGGAGTCGGAGATCCGAGTGAACCCACCGAGGTCCTCACCATCGAGGATCCAACCAGTAAGAGACCATCAAATATTCTTTACAAACGCAGATATGTGGATTTGTTCGTGTGGCATTCTTCAAATGCTTCAACCCAACCGGTCGAGGCAGATGACCGCCCACCCAGAGCCTGGTTCTGGTTCTGCTCGAGGTTTCTGCCTGTTAAAGGGAGTTTTTCCTTGCCACTGTCACCTAGTGCTGCTCTTGGTGGGAATTGTTGGGTCTCTGTAAATTTAAAGAGTACGGTTTACCTCACCTGCTCTATATGAAAAAGCGCCCTCAGATAACTATATGAGATTATTTATATTTATATAAATAAATAAAAAGAAAGAAATGTAGATTTTTAATACTCTGTACAGCACAGTCAGAAAGAAAACATTTCAGATATAAAGTCAGACATCCTCCTCTCTCTCCAGGCGCTCCATCTCCTCCCCTGGAAGTGACCATCCCTGACGCCAGCAGGGAGCACATCAACATCACCTGGAAGCCTCCAGCCAAAGATGGCGGCTGCCCAGTCACTGGCTACCATGTGGAAGTGGCCGAGGCCCGTCCAGAGCTGAAGTGGCTGAGGGTCAACAACAGACCCATCAAAGAACTTGAGTTCAGGATTGACGACGGAATCAAACCAGAGAAGAAGTATGTCATCAGGGTTCGTGCAATCAACTCTGTTGGTGTTAGCGATCCCTCCGAGATCTCCGACAAGGTCTTCACCAAGGATCCCGACTGTAAGCATCAACAGAATTTAAATTTAAGAATTTAAAAGAAGTGCAATCAAAACCTTGACAATTATCCCTAAATAATAATCCTTTCCTCTGGTCCCAAGGTGCTCCAACCATGGATTTGGAGGCGCAGGACATAGTTGTGATCGAAGGCGATAAGCTGCACCTGAACATCCCCTACAGGGCAATTCCGACACCTAAGATGGTTTGGCAGAAGGACACGGTGGAGTGTAAGGCTGACGACCGGCTTTCCATGACGGTGGAGATGAACAGTGCTCACCTGGAGTTGCTCAAGTGCACACGTGCCGACGCCGGCGCCTATGCCATCACCCTGGAGAACAGTCTGGGAACCGCCACCGGGACGGTCAATGTCAAAGTCATCGGTAGGATGTCCTTTTTATAACTGTGCTTGGGAAATATAACACAGTGCTTTGTCATTGAACTTGTTCAGTCCAGTAATGATGTTTTTTTGTCAACCAGTCCAAACATTGGTTTCTCCCAGGGTTTCACACCAACCATTTTCAATAAAGTTTTTGCAATTTAGATAATAAATAACATCAGTATTTCTAAAACCTGCCAGCAGCCCTGCTATAACACCATTTATGGACGTATTTCACCAGAAACAGACAAGCAGCAGTCATCCTCATGACATTTTTGCTTACTCCCTGAACGCTGCAGGACTCCCTGGCCAGTGTAAAGACATCACCTCGAGTGACGCCACCAAGAACTCCTGCAAGATCAGCTGGGAAGCCCCAGAGGACGATGGTGGCACCCCAATTGTCAGCTATACCCTGGAGCGCCGCGAGGCCTCCAAGAAGACCTACATGCCCGTCATGTCGGGAGAGAACATCCTGACCTGCACTGTCAAAGACCTCTACATCAACTGCGAGTACTACTTCAGAGTGAAGGCCGTCAACAAGGTTGGAGCTGGAGAATATCTGGAGCTACGGAACCCAGTCATCATTGAGGAAGTCAAACGTAAGTCATGTTTTCAGCTGAATAATATCGTGGCTGGAGGCATTGTGTTTTCGGGTTGTCCCTCCGTCCCATTCTTGTGAACGCGATATCTCAGGAACGCCTTGAGGGAATTTCTTCAAATTTGGCACAAACATCCACTTGAACTCAATGATGAACTGATTAGAATTTGGTGGTCAAAGGTCAAGGTCACTGTGACCTCAAAATGACCTTGATAAACACGTTTTGATGTGGTAATTATTACAAAATAGTGAGTTTCACCTACAGCTCATAAAAATACCAGGAGAAAACAAAAGCACCACATTTTGTGTAGCTATACTGTTTCTCCTCCTTCATTAATCAGCAATGTATATTCACTGGAATCAGACATATGTATCATCAATGGTGGAATATGGTGAAAACTTCCATTTAGCTTTTATTCAGTTCCTTCCAAGTATTCACTACATATATTATATGAGTCTGGACAGACATGGATGGAAACTGTAACTTTACTGCTTGGAAGAGGCATACAACCGCAGGGTGGTAATTCTAGTTTGTCACTGTGAACTTATGTTAGCATATAGCTCAGGTAAACCCTCACAGATCTGCTAGACTCTAGTATTATTTTGTCACATAAGGAGTCGGTCTCACATAAGGAGTCGGTCTAGACCTGCTCTTATGACAAAGTGCCCTGAGATAACATTGTTATGATATGGCGCTATATAAATAAAACTGAATTGAATTGAATTGAATTTTGTAAATTGGGTAAATACTTTGGAGAGTAAAGTGAATAAACTTCAAAATGAACCTGACATAACACAAAATCATACAAACCATTGAATTTTTTTTACTTGGGAGTCAGGTGAGTGAGCCAGCTGGGGCAATTTTAAATCAAACTATAGGGGGTCCACAGAAGCAAAATGCCTGTACCTCCTAATCCTGTCTAAAAATGATGAAACATTGTACAAATACTCTAGGATTATGTTAAACCTGGTGGTCTTGGCTATGAAGACAGCTCAGACATTTACTGTCTGTTAATATCAACTCCACAGAGAAACCCGACCCACCCTTCCAGGTGGAGGCTCACGACCCGACGTCCAAGTCCATCACGGTCACCTGGAAGGCTCCAGACTATGACGGTGGCTGTCCCATCCAGGGCTACATCGTGGAGAAGATTGAGAAGGATGGCGACCGCTACGAGAAGGTCACCCCGAGCCTGGTCCCCGGTTTCTCATATGTGGTGACTGGCCTGAAGGAGGACATGGAGTACCAGTTCAGGGTCCGAGCCGAGAACGCCGCTGGAATCAGCGAGCCATCCTGCAGCACACAGCTCATCAAGGCTGCAGACCCCGTTGGTATGAAAAACTACTTTAAAATAATTTAGTGGTCCTATGAAAGTGTATTTAGCTTTAAACTTTAAATAAGAACTGCCTCAATTTCCTAACTTTTCTTCCATTTTCAGAAAAACCGAAGGTCACCCTCCACGCCCGTGTGCAGTCCGGTGTGTGCATTAAGAAGGGCGAGGAGATCCGAATTGACGCCTACATTTCCGGCTCCCCGTACCCCAAGGTCACCTGGTTGAGGAACAACGAGGATGTCACCAAAGAGCCGACTAAGAAGGTCGTCCCCCTGGTCAGGAAGAAGAAGACCAAGGCCAAGGTCTGTGTCCTCAAAGAGATGTGAGAGTCCTGAACGTTTATATGTATTTCTACATTTTTCAAGGAATTAATACAATTTTCCTTTGTTCCCTTCAGGTTCCTGAACCAGAGGAGGAGTTTGTGACTCCACTGCGTGAGCGTCTGGGTATGGATCAAACCACAAAGGGTCGGTCTGCAGTGACGATCCGCGACGCCATCAGAGTCGACCACGGCAACTTCACCATCCGGGTGGAGAACACTCACGGTGTCGCCACCGCCTCCTGCTTCGTCAACGTCCTCGGTAAGACAGTAGTTTATTTTTTTACGAGTTTCCATCCTGATACCCAAACCTGCGGGTCACCTGATCCCCTCCTGGTCCTCAGTAAGTTTTAATTAGATGAATTATCAGTTATACATAAATTATTAGAAATACAACTGCTGAAAAAATGCTTTGAATCAAATTGACTGCAGTTCTTTGTAAAATAAATAAATAAATAATTTAGGCAAAATATTTTCACACAATGACACAATCACTAACTTGTTATGAGGTCTTTGTGTTTTAGGATTATGTGGGAGACTTTTGCTCAACATTATTCACCTTGTAGAAGAACACGAAAAGTGGGACTCAATATGTTTAAATGTGTTTGGTTTGTTGAGTAAGAGCCATAGAAAATACATTTTACAAACCTCAGAATCGTCAGATACAAAGTATAAACTTTAATCCTCCTGAGATTAAATGTTGGCCCGACTCTATTCTGCCGCAGACAAACCCGGCGCTCCAATCAACTTCACCTTCGATGAGATCAGGAACACCTCGGTCATCTGCAACTGGGAGCCTCCTGAGGACGATGGCGGCAGCGAGATCCTGAACTACATCCTGGAGAAGAAGGACAACAAGAACGACGAGATCGGCTGGATCACTGTCACCTCCACCCTGAAGGGCACCAGCTGCCCCGTTACCAAACTCATCGAAGGGAAGGAATACATTTTCAGAGTCACCGCTGAGAACAAGTTTGGCTGCGGGCCAGCGTGTATCTCCCAGCCGCTGGTCGCCAAGAACCAGTTCGGTAAGTAAAGAACAGTAAATAAATACATATAAAGGAAATTTTAAAGCTCAGGTCAGCTTGTGACCTTAGAGTCGCAGAGTTATCTGGCTGAAAAGTAACAATTATGCAAAATATACAATATATAAATAATTGTCCCATGCAATAAGTAAAATTCTCAAATAGATAATACCTAAATATTTTTTAGAGTTTTTATTAATGGTACTATTTTTTTTATTGAATTATACTCACATACTTACTTTTTGGTACATTTGTATATTTTAATAATCCCATGAAAAAAAAATCCACCAAAAGAAATTATACACAAAATTATTTTTCTAATTGTTTTACAGTTTGTAAATTAACTGATCCAGCAACATGGATGTTTTTGTAACTATGCATAGGATATCATGAGTGACACACTGAACCCCATATCTTTTAACCCTTACCCCTACACTAATGTAAAAAGAGCGTTGAGTCACTCACCCTTTCTCCTCCCCCTTCAGATCCTCCCGACGCACCCAACATCCCCAGAGTCCACGAGGTGACCGCGAGCACCGCCCACATCTCCTGGCATGAACCAAAAGATAACGGCAGCCCAATCCTGGGCTACTGGATCGAGAGGAAGGAGGTGAACAGCAAACACTGGACCCGAGTCAACCATGCCCTCCTCAACTCTCTGGAGGTGAAGGTCACTGGCCTGATGGAGGGACTTACCTACATCTTCAGAGTGTGTGCGGAGAACCTAGCCGGACCTGGGCCCTTCAGCGAGCCCACCGACCGCATTGTTGCTATGGACGCCATCTGTAAGTTTTTTGTTTTAGTTTTTTAGTCATCAAAGGTTGATATGAAGCAGCAGAGCTGTTCAGAAAGGAGGTGGCAAGCATCAAACAGCCACATCAAAACACAGACTTTTTCATGGATGCTCAGTCTATCTTGACCTGTAATTTTAGCGCCCCCTTATGGTCGATCACTGTGATTGTCAAAATGCTGGAATGTCAGATCCAAAGTCAGATCAGTCAATTACCTAAATTAAATGAAATCCAGATCAGTGGCTGAAGTATTTTTATGTCACATGGATGAACAAAGAGAAACAATGTACAACACAACTTAAAGTGACAATAGACAACTTTTTTGCTTTAATTTTTTATTATGAAGTAAATGTTGATTGCACAGTGTAATGGCTATAAAATAATGACACCACTGGCGTTTAGACTGGTTTCATATAAACCTCGTTTTCACTGTGCAGTTCTGTCTGCCCCCGGGTCCGATCTGCTGGGGAAAAAGAAGGCTTGATTTACGGCACAAAGGAAGCTGCTCAACCATTGTGCAACCAAAACGGAAGAGGAACAGACTTTTATTTTCCGGTAGCTATTGGTAGCTATCCCCAGCTAGCAGAAATGACAGACGGTGGAACAACCGGAGTTACTGTGAAGAGGGAGAGTGATTAAAAAAAAAACGAGGAAAAACAAGAGAACCTCGGACTGGCGTTCACTCGATGGAGAGAGGGTTCCAAACCGACTACCGGGTGTTTGACTCTGCCTCTATCACAGCACAGAGATCGAGGATTAGCTACCGCTAGCAGGCAGAAAACCAACCAATTCAATTCAGTTTTATTTATACAGCACCAAATCCTAACAGAACTTATCTCAGGGCGCTATAGAGCAGGTCTATCCTGTAACGTTACTCTTTATATTATTATTTAGAGACCCAACGATTTCCACCATGAGCAGCACTAGACGACAGGGTTTTCTTCAACTCCTCTTCAACGTACACTCAAACTATGTTATTGCTCAATATAAAATGATGACAATTTCACTCCACCCCTTCTGTGAGCATGCTTCTTTCTTTTATTTCCAAAGTGTGATCATTTCTTCACGGATAATTGGAAACAAATGCAGTGTGTGCTGTATTGTTGGTAGCAGCTCGGTTCTGAGGGAAACTGAAAGCGATCCGCTTCACTTTGTGACAGCGGCGCCAACAGTAATACCACTTGGAAACACTAGGGGGGGTTAAATGTTGAAAAGTTGTCTACTGCCACTTTAAAGGACCATACTAATTAATAAAAATACTCTTTCCTGCTAACATTTTTGAAAAGAATGCCATGAGTTTTTAGTTTGATTTCTTTCTTTCTGGGTACCCATTGGTTTTGATTTCATTGGTTTCATCATTGCCCCTGACTGACAAAGACAGAATTGATGGAAACATCTTTGACCTGTAGTTTAAGCGCCCCCTTATGGCTGATCAATGAGATTATCCAAAATGCTGGAATGCACACATCAAATAAGTAATTTCCCTGATTTTAATTAAATTATCCCTTAAATAATTTAAAAGGGAGTTTTTCCTTGCCACTGTTGCTTGTGCTGCTCTTGGTGGGAATTGTTGGGTCTCTGCACACATAAGGAGTCGGTCTAGACCTGCTCTTTATGACAAAGTGCCCTGAGATAACGTTGTTATGATATGGCGCTATATAAATAAAACTGAATTGAATTAAATATTTAATATAGCACATGGATGGACAAAATAAAAAATTAAACTGTTTAAACAAAACTTGAGGGAACCAAATCAGTATTTTTGCATGTTTTAGTCCTTTTAATACAAAATTAATATATTACACATTCCTGCTTAGCATTTTCCAAAAAGAACCATAAGATTTTAGTTTGACTGCCATCCTTCCAGGCAGCTATAGTTTCATTTATTTTCAGTATACTCCAAAAATCTATTTGCTGACCAGCAAAGATGCATTTATAGAAAAAGTGTAAGACAAGAAGCCAACTGATCGCAAAAACAAGAACAGGTGCTGCTGAACACAAACTTTCCATCATGTAAAGAGACAGACAAAAAGTGCAGTCAAACATTGTCCTGTTGATTTAAGTCTTATAATTTCCTCAGAAAGATTAATACGTCTCTGTCACCTCCCCACCCAGTGGCTCCTGGCCCCCCCACCCCATGGATCGTGGACACTGGGAAGGACTCTGTCATCGTGGCCTGGAAGCCCCCTTTGTACAATGGTGGAGGAGACATCCTGGGATACCACGTTGAGAAGGTACAGAAAATGAATACATTAGCTGTAGTAGCCGACTCTTGGACTTTTTAATTAAATTAAAATTTCAATAACTGATGTATCTTTTGATGTATAGGTCTTTTCTTTGCCATGTGAGAATAAACACAACAGAAATCTTACAAGTGTTAGACCTGGACCTGTGATGTTAGACTGTTAAACTCTTGTTTTCTGATCACAGGTTTTGGCCGGAGAGAAGGACTGGACTCGCAGCACAGAGTTCAGGTGCAAAGAGCTGACATACACTGTGACAGGTCTGACCGAAGGAGCAGATTATTACATCCGTGTCATCGCCGTCAACGACGCTGGTCCTGGAGCTCCCGGTGTGACCGAACCTGCCACCGTCAAAGAGCCTCAAGGTACAGACAGTTTTATTGTTGGACAGGGTGGAAGGTATGGCCAACAAGACACTGCTTTACCTCAATGTATTTTATTTGAGATTGTTTTTTGGCATTAAAAAAGGAGGATGTTCAGTTGTTTTGCCTCAAAAACCAAGTTGAAAATCAAATTCAACACTTCCTGCAGCTGC
This sequence comes from Maccullochella peelii, assembly GCA_002120245.1. NCBI lineage: Eukaryota > Metazoa > Chordata > Actinopteri > Centrarchiformes > Percichthyidae > Maccullochella > Maccullochella peelii. Next base: position 81,195 of record LKNJ01000448.1, read on the forward strand.
TTCACAATAAATGCTTTCTAGTCAAGAGAATTGTGTATTGCATTTACTGTGAAACAGCTGCAGGAAGTGTTACTACACGAAACATTTCTGCCTGTCCTGATTATGAGATTTAAGTACTTAATTTAATAAATTTCAGTCCAAGACTGACTCGTCTCTCTATCCTTGTCCTTCAGAAACTCCCGCTGTGGACTTTGATGCCTCTGTGAAGAACGGTGTCATCATCAAGGCCGGCGAGTTGCTGAAGCTTCCTGCCGTGGTGACCGGCCGACCGCAGCCTGAAGTCAAATGGGCCAAAGACGAAGCCGAAATTGACAAGGAGCGGATGATCGTGGAGACGGAGGGCAAGAACAGCACTCTATTCATCAAGAAGGCTGTGAGGGCGGATCACGGAAAGTACCAGATCTCTGGCACCAACAGCAGCGGGACCAAGACCGCCGAGACCAGAGTGGACGTTATGGGTGAGTTTTAAATGAATATACAACAGCATCAAGGTTTCACAGTGAATCCCATACATACCTCTTAAGTAGTTAGGAACTGCTCAGTTTTCTGAAAAAAAACATTCAGTGTTTGTTTTAGAAATTTAAGAACCAACTGAAGGTGAACTGGCTCGCTCAGAGAAAATGGTGTTCTAAAGATCGTATTTCCTGTGTCTTTATTCTTTTGTAATGCAGAAGAAAACAAGTTTGTTCTGATCTTCAGAAGACTATTTTTTGCTTCAAGTGCCATCAGTTTTATCTTCTGTTGGAATTAAAGGTTTTGTTGATTTTAACACAACCGGTAAACAAGGATGAGCGAGCTAAAGTACTCCTTTGTTACTTGACGTTACTAGTATTTCTGTAGATTTATTTATATTAAAACTGTCCTGCAGTGCACTGTTGCACCACTACAACAAGCCGTGTTTATAATCCATCTGGGAAACAACAGTTACTTTAGGATACTTTAGCTGACATTTTTACTGGTCTGTGTTTTGTAGACGTCCCTGGACCGGTGGTCGACCTGAAGACGGTGATGGTAACCAAGAAGAACATCACTCTCACCTGGTCCGACCCTGTGGACAATGGCGGCAGCGACATCATCGGCTACGAAGTGCTGAGGAAGGACGCCAAGATGAAACTCTTCCGCCAGCCCATCGAGACTGCGTCCTGCAAGTGCGACATCCAGGGTCTGCTGGCTGGCGAAGAGTACGACTTCAGGGTCATTGCCAGGAACAAGTATGGTGACGGAGCTCCAACCGACCTGGGACCCATCCTGGCAGAGGATCCCAAAGGTAAATCCACAAAAATACGACATACTTCTAACATCCGATGACGTTTTTCTGACAAAATACAACTGAGAAATGGATTTGTGACTCCTAAAGGTCTAATGGCCTGTTGAAACAATTGTCCAGTGTTGACCGAACTCCTCCGCAATGTTCCAGGTACTCCATCTGCTCCTGAGAAACTGCACTACACCGACAGAAGCAAGACCACCATCACCCTGGCCTGGCAACCACCTCGCAGCGATGGTGGCAGCCCCATCAGAGGCTACTACGTGGAGAAGATGAGGTCCGATGGCACAGAGTTCGATGTGGCAAACCACAAGATCTTCACTGAGTGCTGCGGGACTATCGAGAACCTGTCAGAGAACCAGGATTACCAGTTCCGTGTCAAAGCCGTGACCGAGGTCGGGGACGGAGATCCCTCAAAGCCCATCAAAGCCAAGATCCAGGACGATGAAAGTATGAAACTCACTGTTAAAATCTTATTGTTAAAAAGAAACATTGATTGCTTGATTGATTGATAACATTTGATGTTTGATTTTGTCAGGCTGATCTGGTTGGGCAAGACTAAAAGTTTAGATTGACACGAGCAACAGCCAAAGAGCAAAAAATGAACAAGTGTTTGTTTGTCCACAGCTGCTCCAGTTATCACCTTCCTCAAGTTCTTCAAGAACAACGCCATCATTGTGAAGAAAGGCTCGGCCATCGACATCCCAGCAGAGGTGAAGGGACTTCCTCTGCCGACGCTCCAATGGATGAAGGATGAGGTGGTGATCGAGAAGCCTGACGAAGAGAAGATGACGATGGAGACTGAGGAGGTGAGAACTGATTCACATGCTCATGGACATACATGGATATGTTCGCTGCACTTCTGTATGCCCAACAATTTGGTCTAAAGAATATCTCAAAAACTACATGCCAGATTGCCATGGCAGTAAATGCCCAGTCATACCAGTATTTCAACAGGTGACATTTTGCAGCGATTTTGTATCATGTTCAACTTGTGAATTTGTGCCGTTCACCCAAAGCAAACCGTCTTGATGATTTTCGTTGTTACACTTTATGGTGTGACCCCATGACATTTCTTTTAGTACCACCTTCAGGACAAACTTCACTTATTTGGCTCAAAGAGTAGCTAATCATCAGTGATATTTTGCTCAGCTTCTCATTTCAGTTGTGTCCCAGATTTGTTTGAGGAGGAGCTCTTCAAGCTCTGTTCTTTTATTCAATCTTTTAAAGTTTGTTTCCAATTCCTTTTAAAGTTTCAGTGTTTGTAAAGCACATTGAAACTACCTTGTGTATGAATTGTGCTATATAAATAAATAAATAAATTTGCCTTTTGCCTTCTCGTGTTCAGGTGAACCGGACAACTCTGACGACTAAGATTGCCATCCCAGAAACCATCAGGCAGGACAAGGGCAACTACAAGCTGGTGGCTGAAAACTGCCACGGCAAAGCTCAGCATGTCATCAGAGTCGAGATCCTTGGTAAGAACATCTCCAAAAAAAATCTTTTAGGTTTAGTTTCCATTGTTTCACTCTTTGATGTCTAACAGAGCTGCATTAAAATGAAATATAAAAGGTTCTTATCGATACATACTGAGCATTACATTATTTACATTAACCCAAACATGTGTTTTCAGACCGTCCTCTTCCTCCAAGGGACATTGTGGTCTCAGACGTCAAGGCGGACTCGTGCTACCTGACCTGGGCCGCCCCTGAGGACAACGGAGGCAGCGAGATCACCAACTACATCATGGAACGCAGAGACGCCAGCAAGAAGAAGTCCGATTTTGAAGTTCTGACCATAAACCTCATCGACAGGAGATACGGGGTGAGTTGGAAACTAAACTGGGATGCACTGCTTTGATTCATTAATGTTGATAAAAAAGCAAATACTTGATCGGCAGGCAAGAAGTAATATTCCTCCTGACTTCAAGATATTCTTCCTGACTTCAGTAATGTTTAATTTAAATAATGTTGTCTGTGAAAGAGTGGGACGACATTAAACAAACCCAAATAAAATCTGTTGTGTCAAAGTTTAAGGATGAAACTTGATCTTTGATTGTGTTTGATGTTTTCTTATATTTAACCCTTTAAAACCAGTAAATGAAATAAATGAATTAAAACACTTTAATTTATATGTCCAAACAATTTTCCAATAATTTCCTTGGACGTGTTGTATAACGATGCATGCAATGTGGCACTAATTATAAGTAAAGGAGAAACAGCATTCAATTAGTACAATGGTTGGGTCCAGTTAATTAATTACAATTAATTGCTAAGCTAGGGTAACCTAAATTATTTTAGTCAGTTCACAGCAGGTCACCTGAACATACAAAAATGTGCAATTTGTCTACAGACAAGCGTAGTTTAAAATCTATGAAAAACAAAGTTTCCAAATCAAATTTTTCGAGGAAGTCCCTCCATAATTCTGCTTTTAAACACAACTAACTAACTTTCAGGAACAATTGTCTCAGAATAATGTCTCTGTTTTCCTTGTAATTAGTTTCAAAATTCTTTCCAGGAAACTTCCAAGAAATGATTTGGAAAAAATTTTGAAATAACCAGCCCATAAAATAGAGCGTTAGCAAAAATGTTTCAGTCAAATCAGTTCGTCTTTATAATGTGTTAACATTTGATTCCATCTTTAATGCCTTAACAAGAAAGAATAATGAATGTCCCTGTTCTGCTCCTTCAGGTCAACAAACTGAACTTAAACGGTATCTACCAGTTCAGGATCAAAGCTGAGAACAAGTACGGCGTCAGTGATGGCTGCGATTCAGAGAAAGTCCAGCTCAGGGATCCGTTCGGCCTCCCTGGACCTCCACACAACCCCAAAATCATCGCCGCTACAGCGACCACCATGACCCTGACCTGGGATCCTCCTCTGGACAATGGCGGCTCCACCATCCAGGGATACTGGTTGGAGAAGAGGGAGCGTGGCGCCGTGTACTGGGGTCGCGTCAATCGAGCTCCAGTCACCAAACCGGCAGTAAAGGGCCTGCAGTACACCGTGCTCAGACTCATCGAAGGAACCGAGTACCAGTTCAGGATTGCAGCCTGCAACGCTGCAGGAGTTGGACCGCCTAGCGAGGCCTCCGAGTGCTGCTTCGCTGCAGATCCATGCAGTGAGTGTTAACCCTCTTACTGCCTAAAACAGTTTTTATCTCTTCAGACCAGCCTGTCAATCTGTTGAAAGTTTGCATTTTGCACTTTTGATGATCAAAAATTCCCCGTGCACTGTGGATCAGATGTACTCACTTTATTCACGATGTTTTGGTCCTCAGACCTTTATCTGTTGACATGTATTCATGAGTTTCATCAAGTGATCGACAGTGTGCAGGATCTTGTGGTTCTTTCATATTCAGAGTTATAATATGGCACACCTGGAGGGCAAGTTACCTGCACTGATAACAAAATCAACAATAATGAAAATATGTTAGAAAGTTAGAAACGTTTATTTCTTTGTATGACTGACATTTCACACTCACACCTTTGATAGACCTTTGATTTGATAGACTACAGACAGATGTTATGTCTTATGCCTGATATATTTGGCACTTTGGTAAAACAGAAGAGTTATGTCACATGGCATCAAAGACTAGTCGCTAAAAGGCAAGGTTAACTTAGGCAATCACAGAACGTTTCCAAAGGTTCCTGCTTGACAGTATTTCCTGTAACCTTATAAAAATGTTCTTTTTTGGTTCTTAAGTCATTAGAAAATTTTTAAAAGCCACTAATAGATGATACGGAGTACACAGTGCCTTAATGTTAAACATGAAAACTAGTTATTGTACATAATAAAGACTGACACCTCCCACCCCACCTCTCTCAGACCCTCCCAGCCCACCTGGAGCCCCTGAGGTTAAAGACAAGACCAAGAACAGCATCAAGCTCACCTGGAGCCCGCCGGACCGAGATGGTGGCAGCCCCATCAAGGGTTACATCATCGAGGTCCACGAAGAGGGCTCTCCTGATTGGAGGAGGGTGAACCCCGCTGACAAGCTCCACCCATCCACTGAAATCACTGTTCCCGACCTGAAGGAGGGCAAGAAGTGCAAGTTCAGGATCTATGCTGTGAACGCCGCTGGAAACTCCGAGCCTGCCAAGACGGCCGACATCCTGGTTCAGGACATCCTGAGTAAGAGTAACACACATCCATCACCCACAGCAGTCAGGCTTCAGACCTCCAGACATCTTTTTTTAATTTAAAGTTTGTTCTTAGCTCCAAAAAGACAAAAAGTTTGCATTTAACAAGAGCTTGGAGCTTTATCTAACTCTTACTCTTATGGAGGAATTTGGTGCTCGTGTTGAACTTCCCTCAAAAAGAAAAAACTCAAAACAGATTCTGATACCCGAATAGAAAATGTTGTAAAGATGTAGTTTGTTCTCAGGTCTCTCTTGTACAACAGATCTCGATCTCAATGAAGCTGAGCAAAGATTGTTTACCTGAATATGAATATGTTTGTTTTTGTTCTCCAGTCGAGCCGACGGTGACTCTGGACGTGAACGCTCACGACCTGCTGAACTGCAGAGCGGGAACAGCCATCAGGATTCCTGCCACTGTCACCGGACGACCCGTTCCCAAAGTCACCTGGATCTTTGATGGAACTGCAGAGACCGAGAAGAAGAACGAACTCCACACACTGCCCGTCGACTCAGAGGTCAGACCTCTCACAGTTTTTCGCTTTGTTAGTAAAATATTTGAAATAGAGTTTGAAAAATATCCAAACAGATCCACCTAAGGCATCTTTGTGACCCCAAAAGTGGTGAGATTAAAAAATGTAGTCAAAAATAGGTTTCTGTCAGTTTTTGTATTCCAACAATGAGCCCAACGAGGAGCTGGGTAGAAAGTGTGAATGACATTAAGAACTAAAACTAAAAATTTAAATATTTCAAATTGTCACTTCTGACGTCTCAGATCCACTCCACCGACACATCCTCGGTGGTCCTGATCCCGGAGAGCAAACTGAACCACAGCGGCCGATACATCATCAACGCAGAGAGCCCCGCCGGACACAAGGTGGTCAAAGTCAGAGTCACCGTGCTCGGTACGTAAAGGTTTTATTTGTCACATGCTCATTTACTGTATACAGTGACACGCAGGACGGCGAACCCCTGAGGGTGTGTGTGTGTAGTGAAGAATAATAATTAGAATGAATACAAATAAGAATTTTGAAAAAGGATAAAAATTCAAAGATAAGAAATGAAGATCTTGCAGAGTATCACTTGGGTGTCCTCTAGTCTTTTAATGTCTTGTTTTGTGGATCCACAGACCTGCCTGGACCTCCCAGAGACCTGAAGGTCAGCGATGTGACGAGGGGAACCTGCCGACTCACCTGGAAAGCTCCAGAGAACGACGGAGGAGAGCGAGTGAAGAGCTACTTCATTGAGAGGAAGACGGTGGACGGCAAAGCCTGGACCAAGGTACAACCCCACACCTTCACAGCTTGTCACTGTATGAGCACGATAATACACTAAACAGTACGGTTACTATTGTTCACATGATCTCATTCTTCCAGGTGAACCCGGCCTGCGCTGCTCAGTCTCTGGTGGTTCCAGACCTGATCAACGGTCAGGAGTACCTGTTCCGCATCCGGGCTGAGAACCGCTTCGGGTTCGGTCCGTTCACACAGACCATCGAGAGGACCAAAGCCAGAGATCCAATCCGTACGTATACTCTCTTTTACTATCTGTTCTACTGTTTTCTGCTGGTTTTAGCTGCTGCAGCTCAGAACGAAAGAGTCATTACATTTTTTCATTCGGACACAAAAACACAACAACTTTTAGGTACTTCTGATAAAACTAACTCTACCAGCACCAGCAGTAAGTCTCATATATCACATATTTTCTTTATTAAAAATAATGCCCTTGCTTCAGTTAGCAGTATGTGATCTGACATGTATCTGTTGTCTGCAGACCCTCCCGATCCTCCAACGAGGTTGAAGATCCAGAGCATGAAGAAGGGCACGGTGACTTTGACCTGGAAGGCTCCAAAGAACGACGGCGGTTCACCCATCACCCACTACAGCGTCGACCTGCTCTGCTGGGACGCCAGCGGCACCCAGAAGGAGTCCTGGAGGAGGTAAACCTTCACCCGAGAGGTCTATATGGGTCCGCTTGGTTCCTACTAACTGAGACCTGACCTGGGAACCGAGTCAGGCCAGTTCCAAATTATATTCAGCCCATTCAGGTCAGGTGTACTCTTCTAGTCTGCTGCCAGAGTTGATATGCTCTTTCTATTTGGGTCTGTTTGGGTCCATGGCACTTTGAATCGGGTCTAATTACCCTCGGGTTTGGATAGGTTTTCCACAGGTCCATTTTGGACCCTTGAAAACTTTACCAATCACTTCTTAGTTAGAAATCTACACATCATGACCTTGTTGGATAACAAAACAAAGCTGTACATCCTATAATATATACTATAATCCTAATATCACATGTTCTGTTGGAAAGCACTGAGCCTTTACAGTTAGCTAGCCGTTCTCTTTAATCATTTTGTCTCATTTTTATAATTTTATTATAGCATATACAGTCTGTGGTTTGCACTCAAAAATGTGCTCCTCTCGACTTACTCCATTTTAATTTTGTGTCCACAAAACATAAACTAATATGCAAAACAGAAAGTGAAAGCAGTTCTATATGAACTTGAACTCGATGTTTATTCAGGAATGAGTCAGATATGGTTACATTAGACTTTCTGTTCTCTTCCTTCACTAAAACATTTTCAGGACTGAGGTTTTGTTTTGTGGGTTGAATGTTACCTGCAGCTAAACTGTTTGTCTTTGCTGTGACCTTCAGGTGTAACAGGAGAGACGTGGACACCACCAGCTTCAAGGTGGAGGACCTGGCGGAGGGAGACGAGTACGAGTTCAGAGTGGTGGCGTACAATGATGCCGGAGCCAGTCGACCTTCATCCACAGCCGGACCCATCATCATCCAGGACCAGACCTGTAAGACCAGACCAGGAGTTAATAACTACACTCCCAGAAAATATCCAGACTCTTACCATTATATCAATATTATACTAATTTATTGTCCATCTTGATGTTTTAGCTCAAATTTGATCAATTTCTGTAGGTTTCGGATCGAAGTTCTTGATGCGTTAAAACCTGTATTCTTCCCTAGAAAGACAGAGGAAGTCTTCAAAAGTGAGGAAGCAAAATTAAAAATCATAATCTCCTCATTTTGTGCCACAGGCGCTCCATCCATCGAGCTGAAGGAGTTCATGGAGGTTGAGCAGGGCTCTGACATCAGCATCGTGGCCAAGATCTGCGGCTGTCCGTTCCCCACGCTCACCTGGTACAAGGCTCCACCCCACAAGTCAGACAACAAGGTGGAGGTTCAGTACGACCAGCACATCAACAAGATCGTGTCCGACGACAGCTGCACGCTGCTCATCCAACAGGGCAAACGCCCCGACACCGGCCTGTACACGCTGGTGGCCTCCAACAGCCTTGGCAAGGCCTCCAAGGAGATGAGGCTCAACGTGCTTGGTAGGAACAAACGCATCAGAACAAACTACCAGAGCTGAAAACACAGTGCAGTTTTTATGGACATGTTCAGATCCTGACACGTCTCATGATCAGTTTATCTGTGATTGTAAAGCACCAATCTTTTGTGATGTTAGCGGAGGTGTGTTGTGTGTCAGAGTCTCTGCTATGAAACGCTGTGGAAACCCCTGAAGTTCTGGTGTTTGCTACCAGGTCAAAGAAGGAAATTGCTGTTTTTATTATACTTATTTTCACCCAGACTTTATTTCAGATTTTAAATGAAAATCTATGAAAAATAAAAACTGACAATATTGATGCTTTCAAAATAAGTCCAGGTGTCCATATCAGCCCGATAACAATTTTGCTAGATTGATTTTTGAGTTTTGTTATGTCACACAATGCAACTGATGTTATCATGTTTTATAAAACTTTTAACTAATTCAAATTGTTAATTCAAATCTGAAGTTGTGCTTGAAGACTTGAAAAAAGTTGCGAATAAACACGACCTGAGAGCTGTCTAAAACCATATATCACAGTGACCGACAGGTGTGGTTCACCTGGATGGTTTCTGTCGTCTAAACTTGATGTTTTGTTATTTTCAGGCCGACCCGGTCCTCCTTCCGCCCCCATTAAGTTTGAGGAGATCGGAGCCGACAGGATCACGCTGTCCTGGCTGCCGCCGAAGGACGACGGCGGCTCCAACGTCACAAACTATGTCATCTGGAGGCGCGTGGCCACCAGGAAATCCTGGGTGCCTGTCACCAGCGAGCCCAAAGACCGGATCTGGACAGTGGAGAACCTGATGATGGGCCACGAGTATGTGTTCCGTATCATGGCGCAGAACAAGTATGGAGTCGGGGAGCCGCTGGACAGCGAACCCGAGGTCGCCAGAGACCTCTACAGTGAGTCCAAAGTTTAAATGATGGAATAACAAATATAATATTAAGTACTTCAGTTTGTATACTGATCTTATATATTGGTCATATCATATTGATCAATCTGATCTTTGTGTCTTTCTCTATAAGATCTTGTATAAGAGAGGTTTTGTTTCAGTGCATTATCACACACCAAGGCAACTTCCTTGTGTAAAAACCTACTTGACAATAAACCTGATTCTGATCACACTGAGCTGTTTACAGTAAAAACCAGCTGTGCGAGTCTCAAATAAAGCCACACTCATTAAAAGATCAAGTAAGACAGAAAAGGGTCTTAAAACAGAACAGTAATCACACACTGAGGCTTTATTAATGTAAATAATTCCTAAAAAAGGGCACACACATTTCTGAGAACTATATACAGTTTTATTTCTATATTTATTTAACCATGGAAATCATAATTTTATTGGTGTATGACACTGAGTTACAGACGAGATAAACAAGTAAAACTACATATCAGAGGATCCTGAACATCACAGAACTCCCATGGTATCAAATTAAAGATCACAAGCTAGAAATCAACTGCAGTTTACAAACATTAAATAAAAAATACAATCTTTATATCCAATATATTATAGAATATTAAATAACTATCTATATATATATATATATATATACACACACACACACACACACACACACACACACACAGCAGCACAGAGGCAGAATGAGAGGTAAGAAAACAAAAATAAAATAATCAGTGAAATTATATTAAAAAGCTAGACACAGTATATAAATTACAATACAATAACAATACCTTAGACTGTAACAATTATTTATTTATTTGTGAAAAAGAAAGGATAATCCAATAGTGCAACTCCGACAGCCACGATGTGTTTACTATTTACAATATAAGTACAGGTATAAGTGTGAATAATAAATACAATATACATAATAATATATCAAAGTATATAAAAAGCAAGTATCATGATAAAAGAAGGGCAAATTGGGAATTTAATGAAAACCCTGTTTACAGGTGAAATAACAAAACTAGAACATGTGATTTTATTAATCCAGCAAATTAAACACTTCACTTTAAACATTAAACACAATCTCACTGATGCAAAAATCCAGTTTTGCTCATATAGTTGCAATATTGGTCACAATGACCTGATATTACCAGAGATGTTAAAGGGGCAGATACTGAGGCGTAAACAGTATAGAAAAATCCAGACCGTTGTCAGATTTATATTCTCATATATATATATATATATATATATTACTGATTTACTGACTGAATAATTCTGGGTTCCAACAACAGTAAACTGCAGTTGTACTGATACAGGACAAGTATTTTAATCCTCTAACCTTTGATCCTTTCTGCAGCCATCCCCGGTCAGTGTGAGAAGCCGACGGTCACCAATGTCACCATGGACTCCATGACCATTAACTGGGAGGAGCCTGAGGACGACGGCGGCACCCCGATCACCGGCTACTGGCTGGAGCGAAAAGAGACGACGGGCAAACGCTGGGCCCGCGTCACCCGCGACCCCATCCGTCCCATGGGCCTGGGTGAGTCGTTCACGGCGGGTGGACTCATCGAGGGCTCACAGTACCTGTTTAGAGTCTCCGCCATCAATGCAGCGGGACCCGGACCCGTCAGCACCCCCACAGACCCCACCTTCGCCAGAGACCCCATCTGTAAGAGTTACACACTGAAATCACTTTGTTTTAAATATACAGAGCAGGATGTTAACCGCCTGTCTGTCTCCTGTAGCCCCACCCTCTCCTCCAACCCCAAAGATTTCTGATTGGACGAGGTCCACAGTGGACCTGGAGTGGATCCCTCCTCTGAAGGACGGAGGCTCCAAGATCCTTGGCTACTGGGTGGAGTACAAGGAGGAGGGCACCGAGGCCTGGGTCAAGGTGAGAGGAAATCAGCCACCACATTTTTATATCATCACCCATCCAGGAATAGGACTTGGTTTTAGAGATAGATAAATATGCTTATGAGCGACCTTAGAAACCCCATGTTTGTGTTTTTCAGGCCAAGGAGACCGAAATCCGCGGCACCCAGTTGGTGATAACCGGTCTGAAGACTGGCGGTCAATACAAGTTCAGAGTGATCGCCATCAACGCTGCCGGTAACAGTGAGCCAGGAGAAGTCCCAGAGGTGCTCGAGGTCAACGACAGAACCAGTGAGTCGGTCTGAAAATCTAAGAGCGTTTCACATTTCTTTCACATCAAACCATCGTTCTCTCAACAAAACTTTTAAGGACGCATTTATCCAGTTTGGTTGGACAAAGCAGACTGAAACATTGAGTTTTTTTCCCCCAGTTGCTCCTGAGGTCGACCTGGATGCCTCAGTAAAGGAGAGGATGGTGGTCCACGCCGGCGGTGTGATCCGTATCATCGCATATGTGTCGGGCCAGCCATCCCCAGAGGTCACCTGGAGCAGAGACGGAGCTGCACTGCCTCCTGAGGCTAAAGTGGAGACGACAGCCATCAGCTCGTCTCTAGTGATCAAACCCTGTACCAGGAAACACCTTGGTGTCTACACACTGACCGCCAAGAATGCTGGAGGGGAGAAGAAGAAGAACATCACTGTGGAAGTTCTGGGTAAAATACTGTTTTCATGTCAAAATAAGACACCTTAAGTATACTCTTCAGTATTTATTTTTTTAATTAAACCCTGATTGTGCCCTCTGTCAGACGTCCCTGGGCCCGTCGGCATCCCCTTCACCGTTGAGAACCTGAGCAATGACTCCTGCAAGCTCAACTGGTTCTTCCCAGAGAACGACGGTGGCTCTCCCATCAGTAACTACATCGTCGAGAAGCGCGAGGCCGAGCGTAAGGCCTGGACCTCACTGTCCTTCACCGCCAGCAGACAGAACGCCGTGGCTCATGGCCTCACCACCGGAAAGTCCTACTTCTTCAGAGTGGCCGCCGAGAACGCCATCGGAATCGGACCCTTCATGGAGACCGCAGCCGAGATCATCGTCAAGGAACCAATCAGTGAGTTCTGACATCCATTTCAGAATCTTCAGAATAAGGTCAGAAAATTAACAAAAGTCAGAATTTTGAGATTTGTCATTAAATTAATTTTTAAAAAAAAGAAAATTCAGGATTCTGAGAATAAAGTAAGAACTTTACCAAACAAAATGTGTTGTAAATCAGAATATCTGAATTCTAAGAATATAGTAGAATTTAAAGGAAAGTCAGATTTTTGGGAATAAAGTCAGAATTTTGAATTACATTTTTGCAAAACAAAGTTTGAAAGTCAGCATTCTGGGAATGAAGAAGTCAGACTTTTTTTTTCTCTGAATTCTCTGATTAATCTCAGAAGTGATTATTTTTAACGTGGCCCTAACCCTTTTTTTTGTCATCAAAAAAGGTACATTATGCAACAGTTACATTTTGCAGACAACAGAATTAAAACTGAACAGAAAATGACACTAATAACCACAAATCACTAAATGAATTTCCATTTTCACATATAAAGAACCATCTCTGGGGTTTGTGCTCCCTTCAGGTGTGCCTGGCCGCCCCGAGGAGCTCGAGGTCACCAAAGTCACCAAGGATTTGATCAGCATCACCTGGAAGGCGCCCAGATTTGACGGTGGTTCAGAGATCACCATGTACATCCTGGAGGCACGTATGATCGGCAAAGACAAGTTCACCAGAGTGACGAAGGAGAAGCTGATGGAGAGGAAGTACACCTATGATGGCCTGACGGAGGGCGACACCTACGAGTTCAGGGTCATCGCTGTCAATGAGGTTGGACCAAGCAAGCCATCGTTCTGCACCAAACCAATCACCTGCAGGGATGAACTGGGTGAGGACTTAATAGCTGTTTTGTATGTTTTAATCAGTTTTTAAATTGATTAGCAGCAATTGGTTTCAGTTAATTTCTGATGTAAATCTATGAACATTTCTTTATAACTTTCAGAGACTTGAAATGTTGATGTTCAATTTAAAAGAAACCAGTATCATTCTCATAAAGTAAGACAAAGGTAGATAAAAATGCAGCAACCAAATCACCTAGTGTAGACCCCTGTGGGATACCACAAGTGTTTTGCACCATATCAGGCCTGTCTCCACAAGTCTCTTTCTGCATAATTTCTTCCTCCCATTCAGAAAAAATAGGAAAATATAGAAACACCAAGAGAATCCCCAGTGTATCACTTCTTCTGACTGTCTTCATCTTCTGTTCTTACAGAGCCACCGACCATTGAGTTGGACTTCCGTGATAAGATCATCATCCGTGTGGGCGAGAGCTGCCTGCTGCAGGGCCGCTACACCGGCAAACCTTCTCCGTCCATCGTGTGGTACCGAGATGATGACGAGCTGAAGGCCGACAAACACATCATGTTCAAGAACACACTGACCACCATGTCCCTTGGCCTGATCAAGGCAGAACGCGCGCACAGCGGCAGATACGTGGTGGTGGTGGAGAACAGTACTGGATCCAGGAAGGGAGTCTGCAATGTCACGGTTGTCGGTATGTAGGCGGAACTCATGGAAAACATTGGGACTGATGCAAGCTAGTATCATCAGCATAAAGTAGTAGAAATATAGATGAAGATGCAGCAACTAAATCATTAAATAGAAGGGGTCCAAGATTAGACCCATGGGACACCACAAGTAGCTCGTATTATATCATGTCCATCCGCTAACATTTACAAAGTGTTTGCAGCTGAAGCAGACTGATAACTCCAAGTCAAAGCTTTCAACTGTCTCTGACTTTCTCTTGGATTTTTAAAGCACAATGCTGCTCCAAAAATACTTGTTTGATACCTTAAATTGAGAAATACAAAAAGGCTTTTTATGTGAAAGAAGTACCCTAGTATCATAAGCAAAAAGTAATGGAAACAGATGAAGATACAGCAACTAAATCATTGATTTAGATAAAGAATAGAAGGTGTCAAGCATAGACCACTGTGGAACACCACAAGTAATTGTGCCAGCTATTTATATTTCCAAATTATTTGTGGCTGAATCAGACTGAAAACTCCCCAAGTCGAAGCCACAAAACTACAAGCTCTTTTGAATAATGCATGGATGGGTCAAAACATCACAGATTCCTAATTTATAGCCCTTTTTCACACTGTCATTGTTTCTTTCTTCCCTGCAGACCGTCCGACTCCTCCTGTTGGCCCAGTGGTGTTTGAGGAGGTGCACAGGGAGTACATGGTCATCTCTTGGAAACCTCCTCTGGACAGCGGTGGTGTCGACATCTCCAACTACATCATTGAGAAGAGAGACACCAACAGAGACCTCTGGACCACGGTGACGTCCGCAACCACCAAGACCACATGCAAGGTGGGTCCAAATGGTTTGTCCAACATCCGGTGAGCTGTTGTGTTATTTTAAAGATGAGGGAACTTTCTGAAGTTCAGAGATGCTTGCATGTTTTTTTCTCTCAGGTCCCCAAGCTAACAGAGGGCAGGGAGTACATCATGAGGATCTCTGCTGAGAACATGTACGGCATCAGTGATCCTCTGGAGTCTGAGGAGATGAGAGCCAAAGATCTCTTCAGTACGTTCTGCTCACACCCTGCAGACACACACTTACTTTTTATCAAAATTTCCTTGGAAAAATCACATTTAAACAAAACGTCAAAGTCATTCAATCCTCTTCACATGAGGAATTTATTTTAGTTTAGAATTCATCTATTTAAAAATGTTACTGTTTCAAAATTCCCGATTCCCCCTTCAGTCTTGCATTCAAGATCACACAAAATACTGAGTTTTATAGTTTCTTTTTATAAGCCATGGACACTGATAAAGTAATCAAGACTTCCTGCTAAAATGAAAATGTTTGAGCATTTTTGCACAGTATTTTATCTATTGTGTCCCCTTTTTCAAGTATTGAAGCTATTTTTTACCATATTTTCATGTGCTATTGTAAAATTGTGGCACTCGATAAAGTGTCAAAGGTAGAAAACAACAAATTCCTGAGATAATCTGTGCAGAAGCCAGTTTTTAATCAATAACAAACGTCACACTTGACAGCAAGATATTGAATTTATTTACAGATCAGAGTCTAAACTTTTTCATTAACTGATGAAACATCAGTTTAGGCTCTGATCTACAGAATAGAATCGATATTTGCCCGAATCAAAATAAAAACAGTTCTTATTATTATACTGCAGTGGAGATACATCCTTCTCTATAAATCCCTATAAATGTTCTTTCTGCATTGGAAATGCACCCTAAATACCTTGATAACCCAGTTTTTCTTCTGCCGCCCTCCTGCAGGAGTCCCCGAGGCCCCTGAGATGCCAACGGTCAGGGAAGTGTATGCCACCAATGTTCTGGTGCTATGGAACCGGCCTCGTGACGGCGGAAAGCCCATTACCAACTACATCCTGGAAAAGAAGGAGCCCACAGCCAAGAGGTGGTCCAGAGCCACCAGAGAGCCACTGTACCCGGCCACTCAGTACCGAGTCCAGGACCTGGTGGAGGGCTGTGAGTACGAGTTCCGGGTGATGGCTGAAAACGAGCTGGGAACCGGAGACCCCAGTGTCCCGTCCAAACCCATCCTCGCCAAAGATCCCATCGGTCAGTCGACACAAACTCATGGAAAAAATATATTATCCATATTTGTATTATCCTCTAAGACTATATTCTATATTCATATTTATTTCATCCTACATTCTATATCTTATTTCTAAATGAGATTTTTGTATTTGTGCACAAGGAAAACCATGGTTTTGATGATTTACACAAGTCCATATGTTTAGTTAAAATTAATTAGCATTTTATTTAGCATTTTTGATTATTACCTTGTATTAGTTTTATCTTTTATGTGATGACTATATAGCTTCATTAGCAACCATATTAGCATAGCTCATTAGGTTTAGTATTTAATATTTTTTATGGTCAAGTGGGTTTCTCAGCATTTACAGTTACAGTACTAACAAAATACATTTCAGCAGCCTGTTGCACCAGTTATACGCAAGTTTTCTGTTAAGTTTGGGTGCAAAGTCCACACTGAACGATATGTTGAAACTAGTTAGTCACAACTCGGTGTCTCCATACATTCTTACACAAACATATACTTCTAAACTATAATACTAAACCAAAAAACCTTTTTATTATTCTTGGAGTGAAAGATTGCATGTGTCTGTCTTTTCTACCAGGGTTAAGATTGCCAAATTTGATTTTTGTCTTTTTTTTTTTTTTTTTTTTTGCCCATACAGTTTACAGTCTTCTCTGATATTTTCTCCTTGCAGTGTGTCCCAGCCCTCCAGTGACCCCCGAGGCTTACGATAAGACCAAGGACTCTGTCAGCCTGAAGTGGAAGTTGCCCCGCCACAACGGAAAGGGCCGGATCTTTGGCTACCTCGTCGAGTACCAGAAGCCCGGCGCTGTGGAGTGGGCTCAAGCCAACCAGACACCGGAGGAGTGCCCCGACCTCCACTATGTGGTGACGGGCTTGACCGATGGACAGGAGTACGCCTTCAGGATCTTCACCGTCAACGCCGCGGGAAAATCTGACCCTGCCTACGTCAAACAGAACATCAAAGTCCACGACAGACTGGGTATGGGGTTTATTAACTCCTCAGTGGGTTCTTATCTATTTTATATGGCATCAGTTTTTTCAGCAGAAATCATTTTTAAGATTAGTTTATCATTATTGGATTGTAGGAAAAAAATCCAAAACATCCTTAAAACTGGTAAATAATACTAACTATACCATTTTTATTTTGATCATCATCATTTTATCATTTAGTTTCAGTACATCAGTGGTGTCTGGACAACCACTAAAATTATTTTTATTGATTGGATGGGCATGCGCACATAGTCTAGCTACTGTACGCACTTTAGTCTAGGGCTTCAAGAAATGTTTTCCAAAAACAAATTGATAACACTAACTTTAATATTTTAATTTCTGTTTTTTGCTGATGTAATTGCATTTTAGATAGTGGTGTCTGGAAAGCCTCTAAAATGATTTTTATTGACTAGCTAGTTAACAATCTGGTTGCTAACAAAATGTCACCAAATCTGTTTATGTTCAGTGTTGTAAATTAACTGACTGCATAGTTTCCACAGTATCTATTAAAACAGATGGTTTAGTATTGTTTTACTGTTTTACATGTTTAAATTTTTTTTATTGTTTTCACAAAACATGTAAAAACATTTCCAGTATGTAGTGTGAACAACAGTTGTGTTGAGTTTTAGTTTTGGCCAGTGTATGCATTACACTTTCTATATACTATACAGTAAATGTATTCCCATTTCCCTCCCCAGAGGAGCCAGAGTTGCTGCTGGACGCCAACATGGCACGTGACCACCTGGCCATGCTGGGCACTGACATCTCCTTGAGTGCCACCATTAAGGGTGTACCAACACCTATTGTCAGCTGGAAGAAGAATGATGGTGACATTCCTTCCCACATCACTGTTGCTGTCACTGCAACCACCAGCAAAGTCTTCATCCCTAAGTGTGTCCGCGCAGACTCCGGCAACTACACCATCACTGTGGAGAATGCTGCTGGAAAGAAATCAGCAACCGTTGCCGTGCTTGTGCTGAGTAAGTGAAACGCCCACCGACACAACTATGGGATTTGCTTAGTCTTGAACAAAACAATTTGTAAAGATTGATTCACTTTGTGTTTACATTAATATACAGGGGGTTTGGACTTTGTCATGCCATGAATAAAAACTGAATTTAGAATAGATGTGAATTTTACTCACTAACCCACTTTAAGAAGCAGCAGTAGCTCAGTCCGTGGGGACCGGAGGGTGGTCTGTTCAAATCCAGCACAGACCACAGTATGGAGTGTTGACTGGTAGCTGGAGAGGTGCCAGTTCACCTCCCTGGCACTGCCGAGGTGCTCGAGGGGCACAGCTACGTGGCAGCCCCATCACTCTAACATCTCTCCCCCAGTTGCATATCTATGGTCCTGTGTGTGTGTGTGTGTGTGTGTGTGTGTGTGTGTGTGTGTGTGTGTGTGAGACCTATGTGTTCTCCTGATATTCTTTCTTCTTTTCTTTCCACCAGACAAGCCTTCTCCTCCCAGAGACCTGGTTGTCTCCGAGGTGACCAGCGAGTCTGCCTATCTGACATGGAAAGTTCCCGAGGACAATGGCGGCGCCATCATCTCCCACTACATTGTAGAGAAGAAGGATGTGGCCACCGAGCAGTGGGTGCCTGTCTCTGCAGCCAATAAGAAGCTGAGTCTGATGGCCATGTACCTAATGGAAGGAATCCAGTACCAGTTCAGGGTTGCTGCTGAAAACCAGTTTGGCAGAAGCAACTATGTGGTGACCAAGACACCCATCAAGTCTATCGATCCTCTCTGTGAGTAAAAATGTTATGTTGTCTAATTTTACATTGAAAAGTAGTAATAATAATAACAATAATAATAATAATTTGACCGCAGATACAGGACATTGCGATGGACAAAGGCACGTTTTAGGCTCTTAATTCCATAACTTGCTAATAACACACATTGTATTCTGTAAAGTATTTATGTTGTATGCTGTTTGTAAATGTATCTATGTTCTGGAGGCACACGTATTGCACTCTGTGAATACGAATTTCCTCTTTGGGGACAATAAAATCTATTTACCTATCTAAATTGTGGAGCTTCCAAATCCTGAAGGCTCCACTTTTATTGGCTATCCACAGTGTTATTCACAACAGTGTTTCTGAACTTCCAAATAACATCAGTGATTTGTTCATTTGTGTTTTAACATTGTCATGAAACAGACTTCTCACAACAAAATAACAACCCAAACAAAAATTTCTGGGAGCAGTAAGAAGGATGAATGTCAGTGATCAACAGTTTGATCATTTTTCAGAGATGAGATGGCGTAGAACTATTGACAAAGTCCAAAATGTTACTCCACCAATGATCAGCAAGTAATTGCTCTTTCCTGCAAACCTTTCAGATCCTCCTGGCCCACCCAAGAACCTGCACCACACTGATGCAGACAAGACTGAGGTGTGGTTGGCATGGGAGTGGCCCGACCGCACTGGCGGAAGTGAAGTCACTGGCTTCATTGTGGAGCACCAGGAAGAGGGCCAGACTGATTGGGTCATTTTCAAGACTGTCAGCAACAACCATGCCCACGTCACTGGTCTGGAGGAGGGCAAGACTTACCGCTTCAGGGTCAAGTCTCAGAACGCCATCGGCGTGAGTCGCCCTGACACCAGCGTCCCTGTCACCTGCCAGGAGAAGACATGTAAGAAACATGATTCTTATGGAGTTGTTTCTTATTGCAAATGCTGTTCCTGTTTAATGCAATTTTTTTTATTTATTTATAAAGCGCCAAATTATAACAGAAATTATCTGAGCACTTTTCATATAGAGCAGGTTTTTATTTTTTAGAGACCCAACATTTCCAACCATGAGCAAGCACTAGGCAACAGTGGCAAGGAAAAACTCCCTTTTAACAGGCAGAAACCTCGAGCAGAACCAGGCTCTGGGTGGGCAGTCATCTACCTCCACCAGTTGGGAGAGAGAGGGGAAGAGAGAGAAACAGAGCTAGATAGGGATATAGAATAATGTTCGACCATCAGTACACTGACAGCTAGAGTTTCTTTCTCCTTCTCATTTACAGGCCTGAAAACATCCTAACATTGTGCTGTTTTGTTCTCTTTCAGTGCCACCAACTATTGAAGTTGATGTGAAGCTTATTGAAGGTCTTGTTGTCAAAGCTGGCAATACTATTGTCCTTCCAGCCAAGATGACAGGCATTCCCATTCCCACTGCCAAATGGATGACTGATGCCAAAGAGATCATATCTGAGGGCCGCCATCACATTGAGTCTGTTGGATCCTCCACCATCCTCAGTATCCCTGAGTGCCAGAGAGGAGACACCGGAGAGTACACCCTCACTGTGGCCAATCCTGCAGGCAGTAAGACCGTTGCCCTACATGTCACTGTGCTGGATCTTCCAGGTCCACCCATCGGACCCATCAACATCTTGGAGGTCACCCCTGATCACATGATGATCCAATGGAGGGCACCCAAGGATGATGGTGGCACGCCCATCACCAACTACGTAGTGGAAAAGAAGGATGTAAAGAAGCCATGGGAGCCCTGGTCTGTCGTTAGCTCCAGTGGCACCAGCACCAAGGCCAAGGTGTCCAGGCTGGAGAAGGGCCGTGAGTACATTGTCCGTGTCCGTGCAGAGAACAAGATTGGCATCGGTGCAGGGCTTGAGAGTCCTCCCACTATTGCTAAGCACATGTTCAATCCTCCTGGTCCACCAGGCTTGCCAGAGTGCTCTGATATCACAGAGAATGCTGTAACAGTGGAATGGACCCTGCCTGACTATGATGGAGGCAGCCCCATTAGTGGATATGTGATTGAACGTAGAGAAATGACAGGAAAGTGGATCCGTGTTAACAAAACTCCTGTACTGGACCTCAGATACAGAGTCTCAGGCCTGTTTGAAGGCAACAGCTATGAGTTCAGAGTGTTTGCTGAGAACATTGCTGGTATCAGCGAGCCATCTCCCACTTCTGACCCCATCAAGGCAACTCGTGCCATCACCAAACCCGGGCCCCCTGGCAATCCTAAACTGAAGGACTGGAGCAAGTCCTATGCTGACATCTGCTGGATCAAGCCTACAAGAGATGGAGGCAGTCCCATCCTGGGCTATGTGGTTGAGGCTCAAAAGTCAGGAACTGCCCAGTGGAACAGAATCAACAAGGACCTCATCAAGATGTGTGCCTTCAGAGTGCCAGGCCTAATTGAAGGAATGGAGTACAGATTTCGCATCAGAGCCACCAACAAGGTTGGAGACAGTGAACCCAGGGAGCTGGTTGAAACTGTCTTAGCAAAGGACATCCTTGTGCCCCCAGAGGTTGTTGTCGATGTGTCCTGCCGTGACTCGCTGACGGTCAGGGCAGGTCAGATCATAAATTTGCTCGCCAGGGTGAAGGGCAGACCAGACCCAGAGATCACATGGACCAAGGATGCCAGAGCCTTGTCCCGGGACAAGCGCACTAAGATTAACAACAATTACCCTCTGTGTGAACTGGTCATCAATGATGCAGTCAGGTCAGACTATGGTAAATATGCCATTGTCGCCAAGAACAGTAGTGGACAGGCACAGGCCACTATTCTTGTCAATGTCCTGGACACACCAGGAGCTTGCCAGAACCTGAAAGTGGCCTACGTGACCAAGAACTCCTGCATGGTGTCCTGGGAGAACCCTGAGGACAACGGAGGCACTGAGATCACTCAGTACATTATTGAGTGCCGTCAGCCCAGCCAGAGAGGATGGACGGTTGTCTCCAATGACTGCACCAAGCGCCTGATAAAGGCCCCTCTTACTGAGGGCTGCGAGTACTTCTTCCGTGTCAGCGCAGAAAACAAGATCGGCACTGGTCCACCCACTGAGACAAAGACACCTGTGCTGGCAGTTGATTCCATTGAGAAGCCTGGTGAACCCACTGACTTCCACATCTCTGAGATTGGTAAGACCTTCTGCTTCCTGAAGTGGAAAAAGCCAGACTACGATGGCGGTAGCCATAACCTGGGTTATCACGTTGAGAAGAAGCCAAAGGAGGCTGAGGAGTGGGAGAGGCTTCACAAGGGTGCCATCAAGGAGACTTACTTTATGGCTGACAGGTGCATCGAAAACCAGATCTACCAATTCAGAGTTCAGACTAAGAATGAGGGAGGTGAGAGCAACTGGGTGACTACAGCTGAAGTCCTGGTTAAGGAACAGCTTGTGGAGCCTGAAATCAAGATTGCACTAGATGGAACACTCATGGTCAAGGCAGGAGACTCCATTCCTATCGAGGCAAAGGTGAAGGGCAAACCCCAGCCTGATATCAAATGGACCAAAGATGAGAGCACAGAGGAGATAAAGAAGAGTCCCAGGCTTCAGATCGAAACTGGTGCTGACTTCTCGAACCTGATGCTTACTGGCGCCAGGCGCACTGACAGTGGCAAATATGTTGTTGCTGCCTCCAACAGTGCAGGAACCTGCTCTGCTCATGCTAAGGTCAATGTACTGGATAGACCCGGCCCTATCAGGGATCTCAAGGTGTCTGGTATCACCATCGACAGGTGCCATCTGACCTGGGAAGTTCCAGCGGATGATGGCGGCTGTGATATCTACAACTACATTATTGAGAAATGTGAGACCAAGAGGGGAGTCTGGTCGGTCCACTCCAATGCTGTCATCACCAATAAAGCTAAAGTGACCCGTCTTATTGAGGGTAATGAGTATATCTTCAGAGTCCGTGCTGAGAATAAGATGGGTCCTGGCCCTGCAGTACAGAGCGAGGCCATTGTCGCCGGCACCCAGTTCAGTGTACCTGACGCTCCTGAGGCACCAGAGGTCACAAAGATTGCCAAGGAGGAGATGACTGTGCAGTGGTCAGAGCCTGAGAAAGACGGTGGAAAGTCAATCACAGGTTATCTGTTGGAGAAGAGGGAAGAACATGCCGTTAGGTGGTCTCCTGTTAACAAGGATCCAATCCCTGGAACTCGTTTCACAGTTACTGGACTCCTGCCCCTCCATGACTACCAGTACAGAGTAAAGGCTGTCAATGAAATTGGCATCGGCAGCCCAAGCAAGCCTTCACGTGCCATCACTGCCAAGGACGCAGTTGGTATGTAACCAATAATGTTCTATTTATATCTATTTGTTAATAAATGTTGCTCATGGTGAGATTACTATAGACAACATCTTCACACACCCCTATGTCTTATTACAGAGCCTCCTGCACCTCCTACCAACTTGAAGGTCCTGGACAGCACCAAGTCCACTGTCACTCTGGGCTGGATCAAGCCTGTATCAGATGGTGGAGCTCCCATCATTGGCTACGTTGTGGAGATGAGGGCGCAGGGAAGTGCCAAGAAAGGAGACGATGGTTGGAAGAGGTGCAACGTGGCAGCTCAGCTGATTGTGTGCGAGTTCACAGTCACAAGTCTGGATGAGACGCTTGTGTTTGAATTCAGAGTCTCGGCTCAGAACCAGGTGGGCATGAGCCTGCCCTGCAACTTGGAGGGTGGTGTGATGCCCAGGGAGATTCTAGGTGAGGACTTCATTGAATTTTACTTGCTTTTATGGTAACTAGATGACTTCATAGTAGTCCCACATGACAACATGGGGGAGGAACTAGGAATTAACATTAACATGTGATCTGTACTTGAAACATCAAGCTGACACTTGAACTGGCACTGTTCCTTCCAACAGAGGCACCAGAGATTGACTTGGATGCCAACCTGAAGCAGGGATTGACAGTGAGAGCTGGCTGTCCCATCAGACTATGTGCCACCATCAGAGGTAGACCACCTCCTAAGGTCACTTGGAGGAGGATGGGCATTGACAACGTGGTCAGGAAGGGAAAAGTTGACATCATTGACACCATGACCTTCCTGGTCATCCCCGACAGCACCCGTGATGACTCTGGCAAATACTGCCTGACTCTACAGAGTCCTGCTGGAGAGAAGGCTGTGTTTGTCAACGTTAAGGTTCTGGGTAAGACCTGGTTTTCTTTTAATAATGCATACAAATTTAACTTAGTTGCAGTCAACAATCACAAAAGAGTGTGTACCTACATCAAAATGCCATCTTTCAGTTTAATTAAAAAAAAACTAAATCCAAATGTCATAATCTATTTTTTCTCACAGACACTCCGGGACCTGTGATGAATCTGGAGGCTACCGACATCAAACAGACATCAGCCATGCTGTCCTGGAGTCCTCCAGAGGTGAATGGTGGCAGCGAGGTCACTCACTACATTGTTGAGAAGCGCGAGATCAACCGCAAGACTTGGGCAACTGTCAAGACCGAAGTTGAGAAGGATAAGATTCCCTTCAAAGTCAGCGGTCTGATGCCGGGCACCGAGTACTACTTTAGAGTCATAGCTGTCAACGAGTACGGTTCTGGGGTTCCCAGAGTGTCACCCACTTCCTACCTGGCTTCTGATCCTGTCAGTACGTATAGTCTCTCAATCACACAATGTGACACCAGAACTAAGAGCTCACTCACAGCTTAGTCGCCGCACTGTGCTTAGTTAGTTCTTTTCTTTTGCATCAGTCATTAGAAACACTTAAACACACATTTCTATTCTATTATCATTTTCTATTTCTATTCTATTATCTATTTCACATGTCAGGCAAGCCCGATCCTTGTGAGAAGATTGAGGTTCTGGAGATCACTAAGAACAGTGCCACAGTCGGCTGGGTGAAGCCCGCAAGGGACGGGGGTGCCAAGATCGATGGTTACGTAATTGAATACATCGAGGTCAAACGTCCTCCAGAGCCTCCAGCACCTGTGGAGGTTTGTCATGTCATCAAACTGATTCTTCTCTGACTGCTTCAATCAACTGTTGATTTAATTTTCAAAAATCTTCTGTTCTGTTATTGTATTATAAGAATGCAGTAAATCAAATTAAAATGTAGGTGCTCAAAAAACCTAACCTCACTGCCATTTTACAAATATATATGCTCTTACAGAATGTTGTAATTCAAGCTCTTGAGTAAACTTAAAAGTATGAATCACTCATTTACAACCCTGAATTTGCCACAGGTTCCAGAGGGAGAGGAAGCTCCTCCACCACCTCCACCACCTCCAGTGGTAGAGGAGGAAGAGGCAGAACCTGAAAAGGAAGTCTGGAATGCCTACACTACAGTGAAAGGTTTGACAATCAGCATCAGCGGCCTGAAGGAGGGCAAGAGGTATAAGTTCAGAGTGGCTGCCAAGAACATCATGGGCATGAGCTCGTTCACCGAGACCAGGCAGCCAGTCGAGATCAAGGAACAAATGTGTAAGTTGTTACATCAGGTTAATAATTAGAAGTTAAGTCATTATCCATTATCCCATGACAGGTCAACAGTTAAACTATCTTGTTCGGTTATTTCATGATCAGGACATAATTGTTGCATTATTTTTGAAATAACAAATATTGGTGATAACAGTAACATGTAGTACAGCAAGATCCAGGGAAAACACTAAATAAGACCACAATTTGTTATCTCAAGGCTGCGCTCAGCTTCCCTAGATAATCTCTCTAATCTAATGAGTGAATTCTCATGTCCCCTCCCGCAGTGGAGCCGAAGATTGTCATGCCAGAGACAGTGAGTGCCAGAGCTGGAGCCAAGCTCAGAGTGGAGGCGCTGGTTTCTGGAAAACCTTCCCCAACCTGCAAATGGATGCGTGGTGAGGATGCAGTGATCCCGTCTAGCCGTCTGGCCGTGCACCAGTCTGGCAATCTGTGTGTCCTGATCATCAAAGACGTGTCAAGGACTGACAGCGGAGAGTACAGCCTGGTGGCTGAGAACAGCTCTGCAAAGGTGGTCGAGGCCCTGAAGATTGTCATCAGAGGTCAGTGTTACCCACAATAAGATAATATGAAGAAAATAAAAGAATTTAGAATATTTTGGGACAGATAAATATACTTGGCATGATAGAGATGTTTTCATGTTTAAATCTGACTATTGTATGTGTTTCAGACATCCCCGGTCCTCCCGAGGGCCCCGTGGAAATCAGCGATATTGACTCTGATGCCTGCTCCCTGTCCTGGAACAAACCACTGGAGGACGGAGGCAGCAATATCACCAACTACGTGGTGGAAAAATGCGATGTGAGTAGAGGTGACTGGATGACAGCTGTCTCATCCGGCCTGAAGACCAGTTGCAGGCTTGGGAAGCTCATCCCTGGGAAGGAGTATGTTTTCCGTATCCGTGCTGAGAACCGCTTTGGCGTGTCAGACCCCATTCAGTCCGACAGGATGATTGCCAAGTTCCCCTTTGGTAAGTTTAACTGAAATATGTGCCCAACAGTGTTGGGCTCATTACTCAAAATTTTATTTATTACTCATTACTCTTTTCAAAAGTAATATTATTACTTTACTTATTATTCCCTGCCCAACACTAATTCGTAACACTACTCGCTATATTACTTTTCCATTACATCCCACAAAATTGGCAATTGCGTCCTTTCTCCTCAAAATTCAGACTTTGCATGGCGTCTCTGTGTGAATATCAGGGTAATCACTGGTAAGCGCCTAGTTTAGTCTAGTGCCTAGTCTATTTTTGACGGAAGCTGCAGAGCTGATTAAGCTGGCCAAGAACGGCATAGTATGTCCAGTCAATTTGTAAAATAAAACACCCTGTGCAGACTCCCGATCGCATATCAACAATAAACACAATTAAAACAGACAAAAAACAAAAGCCACTTAACTACGTAGCCCACTTACTCATGGTAGAAGCACACAAATGAAGGACAAATGACCAAATCAACAAAATCTGAACAAGTCAACAAAAGGCAAAACATTCTGCTTCTGGAACACTCCCAGTGGCGTATGAAGCCATGTCAAGGACAGAACAAAACCGCGTTGCAGAATCGACATCATAGAGCCGTGCCTAGAGGAAGCAAGGTGTAAGGCTTCAAACTACCAGTTTTCTTCTGCAACCTATGAATCCATGAAAGTTACAGGCTAGATGAAAAGCACACTCAAACCAATGATTTTTTACCTGGGGGTATTCTATTGCCTGTGACCACTATTTTTATACTTGCATGCGTGACGATTACAAAAATGAATCCGGGATGTGATTGGATTGTTGGATTTCAAATCAGTAGAGGGGTGATAACAAAAGGTTGTAACGAGTTATTTTTGGGGGGTAACTGTAATATTATTACTGAAATGTTATTAGTAATTAACTAACTACTAGTAACTACTCGTTACTGGGGAAAGTAATATTATTACTGTAGCGTTACTGCCCAACACTGGTCCCCAGTGCAGTCCTTGATTAGATGATTTAGATGTAAGCTTCTGTCTAACGTTGACAGGTTTTATCATTATAGACAATATTCATTTTGTTTGTTTTTTGTCACCAGATGTTCCTAGTGAGCCCCTCAACTGCTGCATCAACAAGACCAACAAGGACTGTATGTTCGTGGCCTGGGATAAGCCCGAAACCGACGGTGGCAGTCCCATTACAGGTTACTACATCGAGCGTAAGGAGAGGAACAGTCTGCTGTGGGTGAAGGCCAACGACACTGTTATCCGCAACACTGAGTACCCTTGTGCTGGCCTCATCGAGGGCCTGGAATACACTT
Organism: Maccullochella peelii; assembly: GCA_002120245.1. Taxonomy (NCBI): domain Eukaryota; kingdom Metazoa; phylum Chordata; class Actinopteri; order Centrarchiformes; family Percichthyidae; genus Maccullochella; species Maccullochella peelii. Next base: position 108,866 of record LKNJ01000448.1, read on the forward strand.
TCAGAGTGTCTGCAATCAATCGTGCTGGCCAGGGCAAACCAAGCAAGAAGACTGACTTTGTCACTGCCAGAACGCCTGTTGGTAGGTTTGCTGCCTAGGCAACAACACCTACACAGCAAGCTTTATTTTATTCATTTAATCTTGTTTCCTTACCGTTGCTTATTTTTCTCTTTGTGTCACAGACACTCCAGGTAAACCTGAGGTCCTGGACGTAACCAAGAACTCTGTAACTCTGGTTTGGAGCCGTCCCAAGAACGATGGTGGCAGCAAGATCATTGGCTACTATGTTGAGGCCATGCGGGTGCCGGGAGACACCTGGATACGCTGCAACACCAGCAGCCAGAACGTCCCAAGGGAGGAGTATACAGTGACTGGCCTGGAGAGAGACCTGCAGTACCAGTTCAGAGTCATTGCCAAAACTGCTGTCAACATGAGCAAACCCTCTGAGCCCACAGATCCTATCCTGGTCTGTGCCGAGAATGGTGAGAAGTTTTGATTTAACACGCTTATGATCTGGCTGGTACACCAGTCACTACAATAACATTGCTGTATTTTAAGCCATAAACTTGAGTTGCAACTTTCTCTCATCTTTACAAACACAGTTCCTCCGAGGGTGGAGCTTAATGGCAGGATGCAGAAGGGTTTGAAAGTGAAGGCCAGAGCCACAATCGTCCTGGAGGCTGAGGTGTTCGGTAAGCCTATGCCCAGAGTGACTTGGAAGAGAGGCGATGATAGCCTGAAGTCAGGTGAAGGCCAGGTCATCACCCAGCAGAGGCATCACTTCCAGCTGGAAATGACAGCAGTCACCAAGGAGCACACAGGAACCTACACCATCCTGGCCGAGAATGCCAGTGGCTCGAAGACCGCCGAAATCCAGGTCAACGTCCTAGGTGAGTACTTTCATCTTTTCTTTACTACTCACTCTACATCAAAATACAGATGGGAGGTTTGTCACAGTCTGTAAGCTGTATTCACATTAAATTCTGCATGGTGTGTTCACAGCTTCACTGAACACTATGCTGTGCTCAATTGACTTATATTCCATCATTTTGTGTCTCCTCAGATGTGCCTGGCCTTCCTGCTGGTGCAAAATACATCGAGGTGTTTGCCACCAGTATCAAGATGTCCTGGGAGCCTCCTCTGAAGGATGGTGGTGCCCCCATCAGCAACTACATCGTAGACAAGCGTGAGACCAGCAGAGCCAACTGGGCCCAGGTCTCCACCAAGATCAAGGGGGATGTCCTTGAGCTCAATGTGGAGAAGCTGATCGAGGGTCGCGAGTATCAGTTCCGAATCCGCGCTGAGAACATGTGGGGGGTTGGAGACCCCTTAATCACCAACCCTGTCATCGCCAAAAACCCATTCAGTGAGTCATCACCAGCATTTCCTCTGGGCTCATACATCACATAAGAATATCAATGGTAGTGAAGAACTTTAGCAATCAGTGCTGCAGTTTAAAATGGGTCTAAAACTGTGACGCAAATCACAAAAGCAGCAGCTACATCAAACCAGCTTATTGTCACATTGCATATTCTGTCAACATCTTAAGATCCTTATCACAATGAGTCAAGATCTGGTTGCTTATTTTAAATTGAAATATATTTTAATATATAACTAAAACCTAAACTCTGGTGTGAATTCCAGCTGTCCCTGGCCCTTGTGAGGCCCCAGTGATCACCAATGTGACCAAGGATCGTATGACTGTGAGCTGGAAGGAGCCTGTAGATGATGGAAAATCCACCATCCTGGGCTACATGCTAGAAAAGAAAGAGACCAAGGAGATGAACTGGACCAAGCTGAACAGGAAGCCCATGACAGAGAGGACCCTGGAGGTTACAGGCCTTACAGAAGGAGCTGAATACGAGTTCAGAGTCAGTGCCGTCAACATGGCAGGGCTTGGCAAACCCAGCGAGCCCTCCGTTGGTACCACCGCACAGAATCCCATCAGTGAGTCTTATAACCTCTGAAAACTTAGTTCATAGTTCTTTCTTAATTAAATAATACATGTACTTTTACATGTACTGAGTTCTGTATGATCTGTATGTAAACTATACGTGCTCTTCCCCAGCTCCTCCTGGCCCCGTTGTGAATCCCAGTGTGACAGACACCACCCACAGCACCATTAGCCTCACCTGGATAACTCCCTCCAACAATGGTGGAAGCCCCATCATTGGATACTTGGTGGAGTGCAAGAGGACTGACACCACAGACTGGATCCGTTGCAACGTCCCCAGGAACCTGCAGGAGACCAACTACACCATCCAGAACCTCATACATAAGGCAGAGTACCAGTGCCGCATCACTGCCGTCAACAAGGTTGGCTTCGGTGAGCCAGTTGAAGTACCCGGCAAGCATGTTGCCAAGGATATCACTGGTACGTATGATTTTGATGATTTTTGTGATTTCCTGAACTGCATTCAGCAACTGCATTCTGCATCAATTCTGTAGGACTGTGTGTAAGCAGAACAAAGTATCATCGACTAACAAGGTATACAAGATACAACCTGGACTTTTCAGTTATTTAAAACAGACCCAAACCTGGAAAAGTGCAGCTTATTCATAGTTGGCTGGATTATGACCAAGACTGGATGAAAATTAACAGAATCATTTAAGATGGTTAACATCGTGTTAGCCTGGTTCACTAAGGCCTTGTTTGAATAAAAGGGCCCTGGTGTATTTCCATTTCATTTGACAACCTTGACTGGCTGACAGATTAATTACTATACTTATTATATATGCTTTTTTTAGTAATGTTTTAAGATCACAATAAGAGCACAATTTAATTTAAGAGCACAAAATGAGCAATATTTTGCTCCATTTCTATGTATAACATAAGGCCATTGCAAATGTACTAATACAACAATAAGACTCCTTCCTTACTCTGTCACTCAGAAAACTGTGTGTATTCTTGCAGTTGCTCCCGAGGCAGAGCTGAGCGTGGAGCTTAAGGAGGGCCTGGAGCTGCACGCTGGTGCCACCATGAGGCTACAGGCCACCATCAAGGGCCGTCCCACTCCCAAGATCACTTGGGCAAAGATGAACACCAACATCAAGGACCGCCAGGGCATTGTCATAAAATCCACCAGCACTGATACTATGGTGATGGTGGAGAATGTCAACAGATATGATGCTGGCAAATACATACTGAGCCTGGACAGCTTGGCTGGCATGAAGATGTACACCATTGTTGTCAAGGTTCTTGGTGAGTGAAGGACTATCATTATTTATTCTCTAAGCAAATGCATTCATCTCCATTTGTTTGCACTGATTCTACTCTGTAGAAACTTACTGAGATCAGCCACTCATGGTTGGAATCTTCAGAAACGGGAATACTGAAAATGTTGTATCTCTCCAGATACTCCCGGACCACCAGTCAACCTGATGGTGAAGGAGACATGCAAGGACAGCGCCTCCATATACTGGGACGCTCCTCTGATCAATGGTGGCTATGAAGTCACCCACTACATTGTGGAGAAGCGTGACACTGAGAGAAAGGCCTGGTCCATCGTCTCCAACAACTGCACCAAGGAATCATTCAAGGTGCCAGACCTGGATGCCGGACGGTCCTACTGCTTTAGAGTGTCAGCAGTTAACCAGCTTGGTGCTGGAGAGTGTTGCGAGACAGCTGACCCGGTCAGAGCATCTGGTGGGTTTGATGATAATATATTTTTCTACTTGACCTTCTTTTGTTTTTTGTTCTCGCAAATATACTCACTGCACTCATTTTTACTTCATCAGAGGAGCCTGGGCCTGTCATGGACTTCAAGACCCTGCTGGTTACCAAGGACTCTTGCACTCTAAGCTGGAAGAAACCCCTCACCGATGGTGGCAGCCGCATCATCTGCTACGTGCTGGAGGTTCTCAATGGTGACGACAAGTACAAGGAGCTAATGAGGTCCAAAAATATGCAGTACAGTGCCAAGGACCTGGTGGAGGGCAGAGAGTACAACTACAGAGTCAAGGCTGTGAATGACTCAGGAGAGAGCTCTGCCAAGGAGCTGACGGTGGTCGCCATGGACCACATCAGTAAGTGACCGTGTCCATATTTATAAAACATACAAAGAGCTATTTAAGAAAGTGTTTAAAAGTGTTCAAAGCAGAGCTTTAAAAAATACTCATTCCTTCCCTCTGCAGTTTATCCCAGCTGTGACTTGAGAGAGCTTCCCAACATGTGCTACATTGCCAAGGAGGGCAGCACCGTCCGTCTGAAGATCCCGATCATCGGTAAACCTACGCCCAAGGTTTCCTGGAAGAAGGGAGATGATGAAGACCTGACAGATACCGGCCGAGTGTGCGCAGAGTCCTCTTCAGTCAACACCACCCTCCTGATCAGGGACTGCCAGAGGAGTGATGCTTCAAAGTACACCATCACCTTGAGGAACAGTGCTGGGAGCAAGGAGTCCACCATTTTCATCAGGTAGGAATCAAACTGTACCAGGGCATGTCATTTCAGAGAATGCCATACAACATGAAGAATATTTTTCTCAAAATTGATGCTATGATAGTTTCAGTCATATCCATGCATTACTGGCTATATTTGAATAAGAAAAGTTAAAAAATATTTTAATTTCCTCTGCCTCCTTTCAGGGTCGTGGGTAAACCTGGCATCCCAGTTGGACCCATTAAGTTCAAAGATGTTACTGCCGATGGTGCTACGCTGAAGTGGGCTGCTCCTAAGGACGACGGCGGCTCAGAGATCACAAACTACATCCTGGAAAAGAGGGACTCCATCACCAACATGTGGGTGTCTGTGTCCTCCACTGTGGAGACCAACACCATGAGGGTGACCGGTCTCCATGAGGGCACAGAGTACATCTTCAGAGTCTGTGCAGAGAACAAGTACGGTGTTGGAGAGGGACTCAAGTCTGAGCCCATCGTTGCTAAACATCCATTCAGTAAGTGACTGTAACTCATATATTTTAAGGGCTAAATGTTTAAGGGTTGAACTTAAAAACTGAGCTTCCCTGACTGTACAATATCACTGTTTTTCTACAGATGTACCTGATGCTCCTCCTCCACCTCAAATCATGAGCATGCGCCATGATTCTGCTTACCTGGCCTGGTCTGACCCCAGGAAGACTGGAGGATCTCCCATCACAGGTGCAGTCAGCTTGAACACATGATATACATTGTCAAACATTTTATCTTATCTTATATTATTTGACATACTTTTAATCTTTGCTTCTTATAGCACTTTAAGTGATAGATCTATGATGTGTATGTGACATGTGAGCTTAATGTGGATTTAGTTTTTTCCTCTTTGGTATTACGTTCAGGCTACCATGTTGAGTCCAAGGAGAGGAACAGTATGTTATGGAAGAGGGTGAGCCCGACCGCCTTGAAGATGAAGGAATACAAGGTAACTGGGCTGACTGAAGGTCTGGAGTATGAGTTCCGAGTCATGGCAATCAACCTGGCTGGCATCGGCAGACCAAGCGCTCCCACAGATCCACAGGTGGCCCTGGATCCCATTGGTAAGTTTTAAAAAAAAAAAAAAAACCCAACTAATTCTGTCAAATATCCAAGAGTGCATTCATATTTTCTTTATATCTGTATCATTAGATGCCCCTGGTAAACCTGACGTGATCAGCATCACCAGAAGCACTGTGACCCTACAGTGGACCGAGCCACAGTTTGATGGTGGGCACAGACTGACAGGCTACATTGTTGAGAGGCGTGACCTGCCTTCTAAGATCTGGGTGAAGGCCAACAACGTGAATGTTGTGGAGCCTGCATTCACTGTGACCGATCTGCAGGAGGGCTGCAAATACGAGTTCAGAATCAGGGCAAAGAATGCCGCCGGCGCTCTCAGCCCGCCCTCCGAGCAGACAGATACCATCATCTGCAGAGATGAATATGGTGAGATATAAAACCACCACTACGATGTTGTCTCACTCGTGTCTCAATATACTTTCATTGACTATGTTGACATAATGCATGATAAATTAAGTTTTTCCTGTTTTGTCCAACAGCTGCACCAACCATTATTATCGACGCTCAGGTGATGGAGGGTCTGACCGTCCGAGCTGGCGATACTATTGTCATCACTGCCACAAGCATTTTAGGCAAACCAGCACCAACCTCATGCTGGTCAAAGGGAGGAAAGTATTTTAAACCCTCTGATATTGTTCATATTGAGACCACTGCAACGTCATCCACTCTGTCCATCAAGTACGCTGGCAGAAAGGACTCTGGGGAGTACGTCATCACTGCCAGCAACCCATTCGGTGTAAAGGAGGAAACCGTTAAGGTCACAGTTCTGGATGTTCCTGGTGCTCCTGGACCCATTGAATGCAGTGGTGTCTCCTCTGAAAAGGTCACTCTTACTTGGACAGCTCCTACCGAGGACGGAGGCTCTCCTATCAAGTATTACACCCTGGAGAAGAGAGAGACCAGCCGCCTGCTCTGGACTGTCCTGCAAGAGAGGGTCACCGACTGTTACTATGTGGCCAACAAGCTCATCCAGGGCAATGAATACTTCTTCAGAGTCTCTGCTGTTAACCAGTATGGTGCCAGTGAGGCATCTCACTCTGAGGCAGTCAAGATGGTTGATAGATTTGGTATGTGCAGTTAGTTTATGTTCTTTAATGTATCTTACATCCTACATTTGTGCTTAATTGTTTTAAGGTAAAATGTCTCTGGAAGAAGAATACAGACTACTTAGTCTCATGAATGTGTTTCTTCTATCTATGTGTGTAGGTCCTCCTGGTCCACCATCTAAACCAGAGGTTGAGAAAGTCGATGGACATTCAGCCACTGTGACTTGGAGGAGACCAACTGAGGATGGAGGAAGCGACATTATAGGTTACTGTGTTGAGAAGAAGGAGAAAAGGGCTATGAGATGGGTCAGGGCATCCAAGAAATCCATTGCTGAGCTAAGCTATGAAGTCCCTGGTCTCACTGAGGGCATAGAGTATGAGTTCCGTGTTCTTGCTGAGAACAGAGCTGGCTTTGGAGAGCCAAGTGAGCCATCTTTGCCTGTGAGAACAATAGTTGCTGCTTGTAAGTAAAAAGAAGTGTTCCAGCTGTGAAAAGCAAACTGGCTACCAAAATCCCATTATTATTTCTTATGTTAAGATACTTGAATGAAATCACCAGTTTTTACAGAATGCTATATTGTGTTTGAAAAGACACTAACCACTTCTCTTATGTCTGGCAGATGTGCCTGGACCTCCAGTCAATCCAAGAGTCACAGACACAACCAAGACCACTGCCACTCTGAACTGGGGAAAACCTCTTGATAATGGTGGACTTGAAGTCTCTGGATATGTGATTGAGCACAAGAAGGAAGGAACAGAAGAATGGGTTAAGGACACCCCTTCATCTCCACTTAGGATCACAGAGTTTGTTGTTCCCAAGCTGGAAGCTGGTGCAAAATACCACTTCAGAATTTGCGCTGTTAATGCTAAGGGAGCAGGTGAACCTGCTGAAACTCAGGAACTGGTTGAGATTGTGGAGCGTGCAGCTGAACCTGATCTGGAGCTGGATGTTGAGTTGAGAAGAACCCTCGTCATCAGGGCTGGCTGCTCCATTCGCCTCTTTGTGCCAATCAAGGGACGTCCTACACCTACAGTCATCTGGACCAAAGAGGGTGGTTCTGTTCCACGTGCAGTCATTGACAGCACTGAGTCATTTACAATGCTGCTCATCCCTGAGGGTTCAAGGAGTGATGCGGGCAAATATGAACTTACCCTTGAAAACTCTGCTGGAAAGAAGAGTGCTGCCATACACGTGAGAGTTCTGGATTCACCTGGACCTCCACTTAACCTAAAACCAGTCAAGATTGACAAGGAAAGCATTACTCTTCAGTGGGAGATGCCTCTCATCGATGGTGGAGCCAAGATCACTAACTACATCATTGAAAAGAGAGAATCAACACGCAAAGCATTTGCTACTGCTATTACAAATTGCCCGACCACTTCAGCCAGGATCGGTGAGCTGGGTGAAGGCTGTGAGTACTACTTCAGAGTGTCTGCCGAGAATGAGTATGGCATTGGTGAGGCAGCTGAAACTGCTGATCCAATTCGTGCATCCCAGGCACCAACTCCTCCAGAGAGTATTATTCCTACTGATATCACCAAGAACTCTGTGAGCCTGGCTTGGACCAAACCCAAGCACGATGGTGGAAGCAGAATTACGGGATATGTCCTTGAAGCCCTAAAGAAGGGAACTGATCAGTGGGCCCATGTAACAACAGTCAAGACCATGGATTTCACAGTGAAGAATCTCAATGAGAATGAGGAGTACATTTTCCACGTAATGGCTGTCAACCACTCAGGTAGAAGCGCTCCACGTGAGAGCAAACCCATTGTTGTCAAGGATTCTACTTCCCTGCCTGAGTTTGACCTGCGTGGTGTATGTCAGAAGACTGTTATTGCCAAGGCAGGAGATGACATCAGGGTTGAAATTCCAGTTATGGGACGTCCTAGACCAACTGTCTCTTGGCAAAAGGATGGTGCAGCCCTGAAGCTCACACAGAGGACCAATGTGGAAACTACTGCTGCTACTATTACCCTCAGCATCAATGAATGCACCAGAGCTGACAGTGGTGTATACACCATGACCGGAAAAAACATTGTTGGTTCTGTGACGGACAACATCATCGTCAAAGTACATGATGTACCTGGGCCACCCAAGGGACCAGTAAAGATTGTGGAGATATCTCGTACTTATTGCATCTTTGCATGGGACACTCCAGAGAATGACGGAGGTGTTCCAATCAACAATTATGTGGTTGAGATCAGAGACACCACTTCCCAAACATGGACAGAGCTGTCTTCCACTGTCATCCGTACCATGTTCAAAGCTATTCGTTTAACCACTGGATCTGAGTACCAGTTCAGAGTACAGGCTAAGAACAGATATGGTGTTGGACCGACCATCACCTCAGAGGCAGTGGTGGCTGCCTATCCATTCAAAGCCCCTGGACCTCCTGGTACTCCTGGTGTTGTTGCATTTACTAAGGACTCAATAACAATTGGCTGGAATGAGCCTGTGTCTGATGGCGGAAATGAAGTAATTGGTTATCATGTTGAGAGGAAAGAAAGAAGCAGCATCGTGTGGCATAAGATCAGCAAGGGTCTTGTGAAAGGAAACATTTTTAAATCCACTGGTCTTGAAGATGGCGTTGCCTATGAGTTCCGTGTCATGGCTGAAAACATGGCCGGAGTTGGTAAGCCCAGCAAGGCCTCAGAAGCAATACTGGCCTTAGACCCTGTAGACCCACCAGGTCAGCCTATACCAATATTTGTCAATAAGAATGTCATCACTATTCAGTGGACAAAGCCTGAATATGATGGTGGCTTCAAAATCACTGGCTACACAGTGGAGAAGAGGGAACTGCCTGCTGGTCGCTGGATCAGAGCCAACTTCACCAACATCATTGAGACGACATTCACTGTCAGCGGACTGACTCAAGATGCCTCATATGAGTTCCGTGTCGTAGCCAGAAACTCAGCAGGTGCAGTGAGCGTGCCCTCTGAGCCCTCAGACCCAATTACCTGCAAAGATGACATTATCGAGCCACGCATTATGGTTGATGCCATCTTTAAGGATGTTGTTCTACTGAAGGCAGGAGAGTCCTTCAGACTTGATGCTGATATTGCTGGTCAACCAACCCCATCTATGGTTTGGACCAAGAACGGAAAGGATGTTGAGAACACAATGAAACTGGAGGTTAAATTCACGGAACTGACAACCACTCTGACCAACAAAGACTCTGTCAGATCAGATGGTGGAGAATTTGTTTTGACTGCCACTAATGTTGGTGGATTTGCTAAGCACATCTTTAATGTTAAAGTGCTTGACAGACCTGGACCACCAGTTGGACCTCTTAAGGTGTCTGATGTCACAGCTAACAACTGTGTAATCACCTGGGCTCCACCTGCAGATGATGGTGGTGCCAAGATTGAAGGATACGTGATTGAGAAGCGCGAGTCAAGCAGATTGGTTTGGACCAATGTGGTTTCAGACCTGCAAGTTACACAATACAAGGTGACCAAACTGCTCAAAGGAAATGAATACCTCTTCAGAGTTATGGCAGTAAATAAATATGGACTTGGCGAATCTCTTGATTCCGAACCCACTATTGCAGACAACCCATACATGGTTCCAGATCCTCCAGAGAATCCTGAGGTGACAACAGCTATCACTAAAGATTCAATGGTTGTTATGTGGCAAGCACCTAAGAGTGATGGTGGAACTCCCATCACTAACTACAATATTGAAAGGAAAGACAGAATAGGCCTCCGCTGGGTCAAATGCAACAAGAGGAAGGTCAAAGATCTACAATTCAAGGCAACAGGCCTTGTTGTCGGACATGAATATGAATTCAGAATAATTGCTGAGAATGCTGCTGGAGTGAGTGCACCAAGTGTCTCAAGTCAATTTTACAAGGCCACTGATGCACTGTACAAACCAGGGCCTCCATGCAACCCCAGAATCTTGGACACAACCAAGTCCTCAATTACTGTCGCCTGGAACAAACCTGTATATGATGGTGGCTCTGACATCACTGGCTACATTGTCGAGACCTGCATCCCATCTGAAAAGGAGGAAGAGGAGGAATGGACCATTGTGACACCCAAAGGAGGACTCCTTGTCACCTCATTCACCATTATTAACCTGAAGGAGAACCAGGAGTACAAGATTAACATCTCAGCTGTCAACAGTGAAGGAGTTGGAGAGGCAGCATTGGTACCTGGCAGTCCCAAGGCAGAAGACAGGCTCCTCCCACCTGAGATGGATTTGGATGCTGAGCTCCGCAAAGTTGTCAGTCTTAGAGCTTGCTGCTCACTTAGACTGTTTGTGCCTATCAGAGGCAGACCAGCTCCTCAGGCTAAATGGACCAAAGGAGATGGTGAGCCTATTGAGAGAGCAACTATTGACAGCACAACATCATACACATCACTTGTAATTGAAAATGTCAACAGATTTGACAGTGGAAAGTATAATCTTACAGTTGAAAACAGCTCTGGCTCTAAGACAGTTACAGTCCAAGTCAGGGTGCTTGACACACCAAGTGCCCCACAGAATCTGAAGATTACTGCTGTAACAAATGAAGCTGTCACTCTGACTTGGGATCCACCAGTGAATGATGGAGGAGTTAAGATTAAGAACTATATTGTTGAAAAACGTGAGTCCACAAGGAAAGCATATGCCACAGTCAATGCTAACTGCCACCACAACACCTTCACAGTTGACCAGCTCCTTGAAGGATGCAACTATTACTTCAGAGTTTTGGCTGAGAATGAATATGGCATTGGCCTGCCCATTGAGACTCGTGAATCAGTTAAAGTGTCTGACAAACCACAGCCACCTGGCAAAATAACTCTTAAGGATGTTACCAAGAACAGTGTCACACTCTCTTGGGAGAAGCCAGTGCATGATGGTGGCAGCAGAGTAGGCTGTTATGTTGTTGAGATCCAGCCTAAGGGTGTTGATAAGTGGACTCAGGCTGTGATTGTAAAGGAAACAGAAGCTACTATTAGTGGACTCAATGCAGGTGAAGAATACATGTTCCGTATAGCAGCAAGAAATGAGAAGGGAACAAGTGACCCACGTCAAATCGGTGTGCCTGTGATTGTAAAAGATCTTATGATTGCACCTGTTGCCAAAATGTTGTTCAACACATTCAGTGTGTTGGCAGGAGAAGACTTGACAGTGGAGGTTCCATATGTTGCACGTCCAAAAGCAGCTGTCTCCTGGGTAAAAGATGGTCAGCCTCTGAAAAGAACTACCAGAGTAAACTTTAGTGCAAAAGACACAATGCTGAACCTCACCATAAAAGAGTCTACTAAAGATGATGTTGGACAGTACCTTATTACTCTTAGCAACACAGCAGGAGAGACAACAGTAGACATTGGCATCGTTGTTCTTGACAAACCTGGCCAACCGGGCGGTCCAGTTAAGGTGGAGGAGGTCACTTCTGACAGTGTAACCATCTCCTGGAACCCACCAGAGTATAATGGTGGTTGCACCATAAAAAACTATATTGTGGAAAAGAGAGACACTTCCACAACTAACTGGATGGTTGTATCTCCTAACCTTGCAAGGACCAAAATCAAGGCAGGCAGATTGAAGACTGGCTCTGAGTATCAGTTTAGAATCACAGCAGAAAACAGATATGGAAAAGGCCCAGCTCTTATATCAGAGTGTATTGTGGCTCAATATCCATACAAGCTCCCAGGACCCCCAGGGACACCATCCATTGCAGCCTGCAACAAGGACAGCATGGTGATTGCCTGGAATGAACCTGTGAATGATGGTGGAAGTGCTATCTTGGGCTACCATCTTGAACGCAAAGAGAGAAACAGCATTCTGTGGGTAAAACTTAACAAGTCTCTTATTACAGACCAAACCTTCAAGACCACTGGTCTGGAACCAGGAATGGAGTATGAATACAGAGTATATGCTGAAAACATTGTCGGAATAGGCAAAGTGAGCAAAGTGTCTGAGGGACATGTTGCTAGAGATCCTTGTGATCCTCCTGGCACCCCAGAGGCAACAAAGATCAATAACGACTCTGTGACTATTGTTTGGACCAAGCCTGAGTATGATGGAGGTGCAAAGGTTACAGGCTACATTGTGGAAAAGAAGGAGCTTCCTGAAGGTCGTTGGCTGAAGGCTAACTTCACTAACGTCATTGAGACAGAATATGTTGCAACTGGACTTGTGCAAGACAATCAGTATGAGTTCCGTGTCATTGCCAGAAATGCTGCTGGTGTTTTCAGTATCCCCTCTTACAGCACTGGTCCTATCACTGCCAGGGATGAGATTGAACCACCACGCATCAGCATTGACCCAGAGTACACACAGACTATTGTGGTTAATGCTGGAGACAACTTCAAGATTGATGGAGATGTTCATGGCAAACCATTGCCCACTATCCAGTGGATAAAGGGAGAGCAGGAACTGGGTAACACTGTTCATCGAGAGATTAAGAACACACCCACCAAAGCTTTTATATCTGTCAAGGAAGCTAAACTTTCAGATGGAGGCCAATACACTCTGCTGTTGAAAAATCCAGGAGGAGAAAAGACTGTACAGGTCAATGTAGTTGTTCTAGATAAACCTGGAGAACCACAGGGACCTCTTGTTGTTACAGGAATAACCACAGACCGATGCTGCCTTGCATGGAAACCGCCACTAGAAGATGGTGGCAGCAAGATCTCTCACTACATTGTGGAGAGGAGAGACACAAGCAGTCTAGTCTGGACTGTTGTTGACCCAAAAGTGGGAAATACTTGTTTAAAGGTTACAAAGCTCCTGGAAGGAAATGAATACATCTTCAGAGTCCATGCTGTCAACCACTTTGGAGTGGGTGCAGCACTTGAGTCTGCTGCTGTCATAATTAAAGATCCATATTTGCCCCCTGGAACACCCAAGAGCTTAGAAGTTTCAGATATTAAAAAGGATTCAATGGTGCTCACCTGGGAGGCTCCTTCTGAAGATGGAGGCAGTCCTATCACTGGATACATAATTGAGAAACATGACAAAGAAGGTGTAAGATGGACCAGATGCAACAGGACAACAGTCACTGACTTGACTTTCAAGGTCACTGGGCTCCTGGAAAGCCATAGCTATGAATTCAGAGTTGCAGCTGATAATGCTGTCGGTGTTGGTATGCCAAGCTCCCCAACTATATTCAACAAAGCTCTTGATCCCATCTTCAGGCCTGGCCCACCACACAATCCAAGAGTTACTGATACAACTAAAACATCAGTATTCCTGTCATGGGGCAAGCCCATCTGTGATGGAGGCTGTGAGATTCAGGGATACATCGTTGAGTGCTGCACTACCACAGAGCCAGCAGAGCTAGCTGCCACAGACAAACCTGCTGAGGAATGGATAATGTGCACGCCACCAACAGGTGTCAAGAAGACCAAATTTGAAGTTCCAAACCTGAAGGAAAACCAGGCATACAAGTTTAGAGTATGTGCTATCAACAAAGTTGGAGTTGGTGAGCATGCTGATGTGTCTGGAGCTGTTGTTGCCCAGGACAAGGCAGAGGAGCCAGACCTCGATATTGACCCAGAACTGAGAAAGATTGTGACCATTAAAGCTGGAGCGTCCCTTAGACTGTTTATTCCCATCAAAGGAAGGCCTACTCCTACCATCAAGTGGGACAAAGATGAAGCTGCACTTAAAGAGACTGCTCAGGTCGAGGTGACTAGCAGTTACACATCCCTTGTAATTGATAAGATGAGCAGAAATGACAGTGGAAAATACACCATCACTGCAGAGAACTCCAGTGGAACCAAATCTGCATTTGTTGTGGTCCGTGTTCTCGACACACCTAGTGCTCCTGTTAACCTGAAAGTAAAAGAAATTACAAACCAGTCAGTGACACTGGCATGGGAACCACCTCTATTGGATGGCGGGTCCAAGATCAAGAACTACATTGTTGAAAAGAGAGAAAGCACACGTAAAACATATGGAGCTGTTGTAACAAATTGTCATGCTCTTACATGGAAGATTGAGTCACTCCAGGAAGGTTGCAGTTACTACTTCAGAGTCCTTGCTGAGAATGCATATGGTGTTGGCCTCCCTGCAGCAATTCTTGACCCTCTTAAGGTCTCAGACGTGCCCCAGTCTCCAAAGAACTTGGTTGTTACAGACCAAACCAAAACAAGCATCTCTTTGGCCTGGGAGAAGCCTGAGTATGATGGTGGTAGCAGAGTCATGCAGTACCTGCTCGAGGTGCAGCTTAAGGGCCAGGTTAAGTGGTCTGGTGTTAACACATTTAAGACAATGGAGGCTACTGTTTCCAATATGAACCCAGGAGAGGAGTATCTGTTTAGAGTTACAGCAATCAATGATAAGGGAAAGAGTGACCCCAAAGTCCTTGCTGGACCAGTGATGGCCAAGGACTTAGTCTTTGAGCCAGATGTTCGACCAGCATTCAGCAACTATAGTGTCCATGTGGGTAAAGACCTGAACATTGACATTCCCATCTTTGGACGTCCTAAACCAACAGTCTCATGGACTAAAGATGGAGCTCCATTGAAGTTCACTACCAGAATCAACATTCTCAACACACCAACACATACAACACTGAGCATTAAGGAGGCAGCAGGTGATGATGGTGGCATGTACAGTATAAATGTTGCTAACCCAGCTGGAAAGAAGGACACAGCCGTTGAGATCATTGTACTTGACAAGCCTGGCCCTCCATCTGGCCCTGTGAGGTTTGATGAAATCACAACACAGAGTGTCACTATTTCATGGGACCCACCAAAACACAATGGTGGCTGCCAGATTTCAAACTACATTGTACAAAAGAGAGATACTACTACAACAACATGGGAAAATGTCAGCATGAACTGTGCCAGAACCACCATCAAAGTACCTAGACTGAAGACTGGAGCTGAGTACCAGTTCAGGATCATTGCTCAGAACCGCTATGGCAAGAGTCATGGTCTAGATTCATCTGCCGTGGTTGCTCAGTATCCATACAGAGAGCCAGGCCCACCAGGCACTCCTTTCATCTCCTCTCTCTCTAGGGACCACCAGATTGTTGAGTGGCATGAGCCTGTCACAGATGGAGGCAGCCCTGTTCTTGGCTACCATCTTGAAAGGAAAGAGAGAAATAGTATTCTCTGGGTCAAAATCAACAAGACACTTGTTCACGAGACTAGTTTCAAGAGTCATCCCTTGGATGAGGGTGTTGAGTATGAATACAGGGTTTATGCTGAAAATATTGTTGGCATTGGCAGGTGCAGTAAGGTCTCAGAGGGCTGCATTGCCCGTGACCCATGTGATCCTCCTGGCACGCCAGAGGCCATCCATGTGACCAAAGACACCATTGTCATTCAGTGGACTAAACCAGAGTATGATGGTGGCAGTAATATCACTGGCTATACTGTCGAAAAGCGTGATCTGCCAGAGGGCAGGTGGGTAAGGGCGAACTTCACTAATGTGATTGAGACCCAGTTCATGGTCACTGGTCTGACTGAAAATGCACAGTATGACTTTAGAGTCATTGCTAAAAATGCTGTCGGCACCATTAGTAAGCCATCCTACAACAGTGGACCAATCACTGCAAGTGATAAGGTGGAGGCACCCAAATTCTCAATTGACCCCACATTCACCAAGGCCATTATCATCAATGCTGGAGAGACATTCAAGCTAGATGCCGATGTCCGCGGCAAGCCACTGCCTACAATCAAGTGGTTCAAGGATGAAAAACCAATCGAGAATACACTCAGACTAGAGATCAAAAACACAGAAAACCATGCAATGATTGTCATCAAGGACTCTGTTAGAGTTGATGGTGGGATTTACACACTCCAGATGACAAATGAGGCTGGCAGTGAAACTGTTCCATTCAAGGTCGTGGTCCTGGACAGGCCTAGCCCATGTGAAGGACCCCTCCACATCACAGGAGTAGCTGAAGATAGATGCACACTGGTATGGCGCACCCCTTTACATGATGGAGGTAGTCCTATCAGACACTTCATCATCGAGAGAAGAGAGACCAGCCGTCTAGCTTGGACTGTTGTTTCTAACAGCTGTGAGACCACATGCTACAAAGTCACTAAATTACTGGAAGGCAATGAGTATATGTTCCGTGTCATGGCAGTTAACAGTTATGGTGTCAGTGAGCCACTGGAGTCTGGCGGAGTAATTATGAAGACTCCATTTGTTCCTCCTGGTCCACCTCACATTGAGGATGTATCAAACATTTCCCATGATGGCATGACCATCACTTGGTCAGCCCCTGAGACTGATGGCGGCAGTGAGATTACCAATTACATAATTGAAAAGAAGGACAGAACTGGAATCAAATGGACTAGATGCAACAGACAGAAGGTCACTGACCTCTCCTTTAGAGTTACAGGTCTAACCACCAACCATGAATATGAGTTCAGAGTGGCTGCTGAGAATGTAGTTGGAGTGGGAGAGCCAGGCCTTCAAAGTTCATACTACAAGGCCTGTGATCCAAAGTACAAACCTGGTGCCCCTGCATATGTGAATGTGATTGACACCACAAAGAGTTCTATTACAGTATCTTGGGGTAAGCCTCTGTCTGATGGTGGCAGCACAATTCAAGGATACATTGTTGAAGTCTGCAAAGCTGAGGAGGAGGAATGGACCATGGTTACTCCCCCCACTGGCCTGCGCATCAACAAATATGAAATTACCAAACTTACTGAGGGTCAGGAGTACAAGATCCAGGTGTGTGCTCTGAACAAACTGGGAGTTGGTGAATCAGCAGCTCTCTCTGGAACAGCTAAGCCAGAGGAAAGAGTGGACCCACCACAGATCCACCTTGACTCTGAGCTGAGGAAGGGTATCACTGTGAAAGCTGGTGGATCCGTTAGAATCCATATTCCATTCAAGGGCAGGCCAACACCTGAGATTAAGTGGACTAAGGATGAGGGAGACCTGACTGAAAAGGTGGTGGTTGAGAAAGCTCTCAACTTCACTCAGCTGTCCATTGACTCATGTGACAGGAGTGACTCAGGAAAATATACCCTGAGTCTGACAAACAGCAGTGGCTCTGTGTCTGAGTTTGTTGCTGTTAAAGTCCTGGATACACCCGGGTCCCCACAGAACCTTGTGGTTAAAGAAATCAAAAAGGACTCTGTCACTCTTGTGTGGGATGCCCCATTGATTGATGGAGGTTCCAAAATCAAGAACTATGTCATTGACAAACGTGAATCAACCAGAAAGGCATATGCAAATGTGTCCACAAAATGCACCAAGACAACATTAAAAGTTGAGAACTTGATTGAAGGTGCTATGTACTACTTCAGAGTCATGGCTGAGAATGAATATGGAATCGGCCAGGCTGTTGAAACAAAGACGGCTTCCAAGGCCTCTGAGGTACCACTGCCTGTTGGAAAAGTCTCCCTCACTGATATCACCAAGGCCAGTGCCTCACTGGCCTGGGAGAAACCTGAGCATGATGGAGGCAGTAGAATTGGTGGCTATCTAATTGAGATGCAGCCTAGGGGTACAGATAAGTGGGGAGTTGCAGCAAATACAAAGACATGCGAGGGCACTATCACAGGCCTCACAGCTGGAACAGAATATCTATTCCGTATCATTGCTTACAATGAGAAGGGAAAGAGTGAGCCAAAGGCACTTGCTGCACCCGTTGTTGCAAGTGACATGACCATGGAGCCAAGCATTAAGATGCAATTCAACACTTACAGTGTATTAGCTGGAAAAGATCTGAAGTTGGAGTTCCCTGTACTTGGAAGGCCCAAACCTAAAGTCACCTGGACCAAGGGTGGTCAGCCTTTGAAGGTAACATCCAGAGTCAATGTGGTAACCACTCCAACAACAACAGGAATTCAAATTACTGAGGCATGCAAGGAGGACTTTTGCAAATATTCCATTACAGCAACCAATACTGCCGGCACAATCACTGAGGATGTGGCTGTCATTATCCTTGACAAGCCTGGTCCACCAACTGGTCCAGTCAAGGTTGTTGACGTGAGCAACACCTTTGTCCATCTCTCCTGGGAGCCCCCACAGTACAAGGGTGGATGCCAGGTAAAGAACTATATAGTGGAGAAGAGAGACACCACTACCACAACATGGCAGTCAGTCACCACACAGCTTGCTAGAACAGCTTTTAAGGTCACCAAGCTGAAGACTGGTGCTGAATACCAGTTCAGAATCATAGCTGAAAACAGATATGGAAAGGGTGTGCCTCTGGACTCCAAGGCAATTGTTGTGCAATATCCATACAAACCACCAGGGCCTCCAGGAACTCCATATGTGAAATCCGCAACGAAGGAAATGATGATCATTGAATGGAATGAGCCAGTCAATGATGGTGGAAGTACAGTTACTGGTTATCATCTGGAAAGCAAAGAGAGAAACAGCATCCTGTGGAACAAACTGAACAAGACTCTCATCACTGATACTCAGTTCAAGATCTGCAATCTTGAGGAGGGTATTGGATATGAATTCAGAGTCTATGCTGAAAATATTGTTGGCATTGGCAGATGCAGTAAAGTGTCTGAGTCCTTTGTTGCTCGTGACCCATGTGACCCTCCTGGTGCTCCTGAAGCTGTGTCTATATCTAAGAACCTAATCAAGATTCAGTGGAACAAGCCTCAGTATGATGGTGGCAGCAAAGTGAATGGATATATTGTGGAAAGGAAAGACCTTTCCTCCCCTGAAGGGCGCTGGGTAAGGGCTAACTTCACTAACATAATTGAGACCGAGTATACTGTCACTGGTCTGACAGAGAATGAGCAATATGAATTCAGAGTTATTGCAAGAAATGCAGCCGGAGTCTTCAGCGAGCCATCCGACAGCTCTGGACCTATTACTGCTACTGATGAAATTGAACCACCAAGGGCCTCAATGGATCCCAAATACAAGGATGTTATTGTTGTCAATGCTGGAGAACACTTGATTCTTGATGCAGACATCTATGGAAAACCAATCCCTGATGTTGTTTGGCTAAAAGAGGGCAAGGAAATGGACAAAGCCCTGCGTATTGAAGTGAAAACTACACAGAAACGTGCCGCTATAACCATCAAGGATGTGACCAAGCTTGACGGTGGGCACTATGACCTCGTCCTCAAAAATCTGGGTGGTACAAAAACCTTCCCTATCACTGTCAAAGTCCTTGATAAACCAGGTGCACCCACTGGACCCATGAAGGTGACAGGAATCATGGCTGACAGGTGCATCCTTGCCTGGTCTGAGCCAAATCTGGATGGTGGTGCTAGTATCACTCACTATGTCTTGGAGAAGAGAGAGACTAGCAGGTTGTCCTGGACAGTGGCTGCACCAAATATCAAGGGTCTGTACTATAAACTAACAAATTTGCTCCATGGAAATGAATACATTTTCAGAGTCAGGGCAGTCAACAAATATGGTGTTGGCGATTATCTTGAGTGTGAACCCATCATTGCACGCAATCCTTACAAGCCACCTAGTGCTCCTGGAACTCCAGAAGCAAGTCAGATCACAAAGGACTCTATGGTTCTGTCATGGACCGCTCCAGAACAGACTGGTGGAGTTGACATTGAAGGTTACCACCTCGAAAAACGTGACAAAGATAGTGTAAGGTGGACAAAATGCAACAGACAGAAGCTATCTGACACCCACTTCAATGTCACAGGTCTGATGACAGACCACTTCTATGAGTTCCGTGTTGCTGCTGAGAATGAGGCTGGAATGGGAGACCTCAGTGAATTGTCCCTATTCTACAGAGCATGTGATGCCACAACACCACCTGGACCTCCACATCATCCTAAGGTGACAGACTACACAAAGTCTTCTGTGTCTCTGTCCTGGGGAAAACCTGACTTTGATGGTGGTGCCTACATCAAGGGCTACGTTGTTGAAATGAGGGAGTATACACCAGTGCCTGAATCAACAGAGGAGGCAGAAGTTGCACCGGCAGTAGAGGCACCAGTTGAAAAAGAATGGACCATGTGCACTCCACCGAGTGGCATTCAAGCCACTAAACTCACTATCACAGACCTGAAGGACGGTGGAGAGTACCAGTTCCGTGTCTGTGCTATCAACTCTGAGGGAGTGGGGGAGGCTGCTAATGTCCACGGCACTGTGGTTACTTCTGACAGGGTAGAAGCACCAGAAATCGAGCTGGATGCTGATCTCAGAAAGGTAGTATCTGTCCGTGCTGGTGGAACTCTGCGTCTGTTTGTCACCATCAGAGGAAGGCCTGAACCTGCTGTGAAATGGGAGAAGGTTGAGAGTACTCTCACAGAGCGTGCTGCAGTTGACACCACCAGTTCATACACCATGCTTGTCATTGACAATGTTAACCGCTTTGACAGTGGCAAATACTCACTAACACTGGAGAACAGCAGTGGTGCAAAATCTGTTATTGTTGCAGTGAGAATTTTGGATACACCAAGTGCACCACAAAACTTTGCTGTGAAAGAACTCAAGAAGGATTCAGTGACTCTTGCCTGGGATATCCCACTTACTGATGGTGGTTCTAAAATCACAAACTACATTGTAGAGAAGAGAGAGTCTGTCAGGAAGGCATATACTACTGTCACCAGTAACTGCACAGCCAACTCATTCAAGATTGAAGAGCTGCCTGAGGGTGGCACGTTCTACTTCAGAGTCTGTGCTGTTAATAAATATGGCCAAGGACAGATGGTTGAAACCAAAGAAGTCAAAGTGTCTGAGGTACCTCTGCCACCAAGCAAGGTTACCCTTTTAGATTTGACAAAGACCAGCGTGTCACTGGCATGGGACAAACCTGCTCATGATGGTGGAAGCAAAGTAATGTGCTACAATGTAGAATTTAAGTCTAAGAGTGGAGATAAATGGGGCACAGCATGCACAGTCAAGGTGCCTGGAGCAACTATTCCTAATCTGACTCCTAATGAAGCCTATTTATTCAGAGTTGTTGCAGTCAATGAGAAGGGAAAGAGTGAGCCAAAGGATCTTGGCTTGCCGGTGGTTGCAAAGGATGTTGCAATTGAACCATCCATCAACTTACTGTTTACCACATACAGTGTGAAGGCTGGAGATGACCTCACTCTTGAGGTTCCAGTAAGAGGCAGGCCAAAGCCTGTTGTATCCTGGAAGAAGGATGGCCTTCCTTTGAAGCAAACATCATCGTTGACCATCTTAAACACGGCAACCTCATCCAAAATTATCATCAAAGAGGCTAGCAGAGAACATGTTGGCAAGTTTGAGATCACACTGGCCAACACAGGAGGAACTGTCACAGCAGATATTGGAGTTGTTGTCTTTGATAAACCAGGTCCACCTAAAGGTATCAAGGTGGATGCTGTGACCTCAGACAGCATTACACTGTCCTGGTCCCCACCAGATTATGATGGTGGCTGCTCCATTAGTAACTATATTGTGGAGAAGAGAGACACAAACACACAAGAATGGCAGATGGTAGCAAGTAATGTTGCCAGAACATCTTTCAAAGCTGGCCGTCTGACACATGGAGCAGAGTACCAATTCCGCATCTATGCAGTCAACCGTTATGGAAAGAGTACATATCTGGATTCACCTGGAATCACTGCTCAATATAACTTCAAACAACCTGGACCTCCTTCCACGCCAATAGTGAAGTTGGCCACAAAGTCTTACATGTTAGTGACTTGGAATGAGCCAGTCAGTGACGGTGGTAGTCCTGTTGTGGGCTACCATCTGGAGAGGAAGGAGCGTTCTAGCATTCTTTGGACAAAGATGAACAGAGGAATGATCAAAGATACAGAATACAAAGTTAATGGAATTGAAGAGGGCATGATGTATGAATACCGTGTCTATGCTGAAAATATTGCTGGTATCGGTAAATGCAGCAAGGCCTGTGAAGGTGTAGCAGCCAGAGATCCATGTGACCCTCCAGGCACACCTGTGGTCACAGCCATTACTAGGACATCTGTCTCCTTGTCTTGGGATAAACCAGAGTATGATGGTGGAGCCAAAGTTTCTGGCTACATCATTGAACGTAGAGACCTTCCTGAAGGACGCTGGACAAGGTGCAACTTCACCAATGTGCCTGAGACCCACTATGATGTGACAGGCCTTACAGAGAACAGCCAGTATGACTTCCGTGTCATTGCTAAGAATGCAGCTGGATTGTTCAGTGAACCTTCTGACAACACTGGCCCCATCACTGTCAAGGATGATGTGGATCCACCACGTATCATGATGGATGTCAAGTTCAGAGAGACGGTGTTTGTGAAAGCAGGAGAAACTCTGAAGATTAATGCTGACCTTGCTGGGCGCCCTGCCCCTGTCATTTCCTGGACTAAGGATGGCAAAGAAATTGAGCTGAGAGCAAGAATCCAAGTTGTTTCAACAGATACCAGCACTTCTGTCATTGTGAAGGATTGCATCAGAAGAGATTCTGGACAGTATGCCCTCACTCTACAGAATATTGCCGGAACAGTTACTATGCCTATAAACTGTGTGATTCTAGATAAGCCAGGACCCTCAGCAGGACCTCTGCAGATCACAGGTCTCACAGCTGAGGAATGCACTCTGTCATGGGGTCCTCCTCAGGAGGCTGGTGGTGCTCACATCACACATTACATTATTGAGAAGCGTGAGACCAGTCGCTTGGCATGGACAATGGTGAAGGGAGACGTCACAAAAACATACTTCAAAATCACAGGACTGCTCAAGGGCAACGAATACATTTTCAGGGTTTTGGCTGTCAACAAGCATGGACTTGGTGAGGCTCTGGAAAGTGAAGGTGTAAAGATTACAGATCCATACACTTTTGCCACTGCTCCAACTAGTGTTGATGTCACTGCCATAACTGGAGATTCAATGACCCTCACCTGGTGCAAGCCAGCTAGTGATGGAGGCAGCCCCATCACTGGATATGTGATTGAGCGCCGTGAGAAGACAGGTATGCGCTGGATCCGTGTCAACAGAGATCCAGTTGTTGAATGTACCACAGTAGCAACCAAACTGCGCAAGGGTTGCGAGTATGACTTCAGAGTCTATGCTGAAAATGCCACTGGTCTAAGTTCTCCAAGTGAACAGTCTGCGTCATTCAGAGCAGTAGATCCTCTGGTTGTTGCTTCTCGCCCAACCAAGCCAAAGATCATCAGTTCAACCAAGGACAGTGTGTCCATTGCCTGGAAACCACCAACAGATGATGGTGGTGCTCCCATCCTTGGGTACAGTGTAGAATACAGAGAATACATCCGCATACCAGAGCCAGAAGTTGAGGGAGAAGAGGAAGAATATGAGAAGGAAGAGGAGGTACCTGAATCACCTGAAGAACTAGCAAGATGGGTTGAGGCTATCCCTCTTACCAAGAGCTTAGAGTTCACAATCACTGGACTAAAGACAGGTGCAGAATATGAATTCTGTGTCAAGGCAATAAATAAAGTTGGCAGCAGTGTGCGTAGCCCCTATTCAGATGCAGCTGTAGCAATAGACAGAACTGCAGAGCCATCATTTGATGTTGACATTGAGTTGCGTAAAGTACTTATTGTTAAGCATGGCACAGCATTTAGTCTTAATGTGCCATTCAAGGGCAAACCCGTGCCATCAGTCACATGGGCCAAGGAGGCCGTTGATCTAAAGGTCAGAGGAACCATTGAATTAACAGAATCCAGCACTTCACTGACCATTGAGAAGTCAACTAGAAATGACTCTGGAGAGTACTGTGTTACAATTGAATCATCACTGGGAAAAGCAACATTGCCCATGGTTGTCAAGGTGCTCGACTCTCCTGGACCCCCTGTCAATGTTATAGTTTCATCAGTGACCAGGGATTCTGCAACCCTCACTTGGGAAGCTCCGGAGAATGATGGTGGTGATGCAGTGAAGGCCTACCATGTTGAAAAACGTGAGGCCAGTAAGAAGGCCTGGGTGTCTGTGACCAGCAACTGCCACGCACTGACTTACAAGGTGGAAGACTTGCAGGAGGGAGCCATGTATTACTTCAGAGTTATTGGAGAAAATGAGTATGGAGTGGGTGTCCCTCAGGAAGCCAAGGGTGGAACAAAGATTACAGGTAAGATATGAACGGACAGTTTTTAAAGCTACTATTATTAAAGCAGCTGTTAAGTTGATTTTATACAACCTTTAATATTTTGACAAAATGTCTCCAATGAAAATGTCCTACTGTCTTTTACAGAGGTACCAAGTCCACCCGTGAAACTTGGAGTTGCAAATGTTACCAAGGACAGCATTACGATTGCCTGGACTAGACCAGAATACGATGGTGGTAGCAGAGTCACTGGTTACCTTATTGATGCCATAGAGAAGGGACAGACCAAGTGGGTGAAGTGTGCCACTGTGAGGACTATGACCCACACCATTAAGAGCCTGAGGGAGGGTGCTGAGTACTTCTTCAGAGTCCGTGCTGAGAACCATGCTGGACTGAGTGAACCAAAGGAGATGATTGTACCCGTTATTGTCAAGGAAATACACGGTATTATCTCTAGCTTTACTACTAAATTTTGATATTGGTTATGTTATTCATATTGTTTTTTATTTTCCCTAGAAAACAGGATGACGTACATAAATAATATAATTTTTTATATTTTTACAGATAGTTTTTTTTTTCAAAGGTAATACATAATGTAAAATAATGACTGGAAATGATGTATTTCCATGTAATGAAAATGTATATAGTTATACAAACTTTTTTAAATTTATGTAATTTTTGGAAAATGCAATTTGATGGGGGTACTAGTTTTAAGGTGACACTACTATTCCTCTTATTCTTTCAACAGAGGCTCCAGAGTTTGACCTGAAGAACTACCCCAAGAATACAGTTTATGTGAGAGCAGGATCCAACCTAACCTTTGAGATTCCTCTCACTGGCAGGCCCATGCCTAAGGTGACCATGTCCAAGAACAATGTTGTCATCAAGGAATCCAAGAGGCTGTTAACAGAAGTAACTCCAGATAGTTTAATCATCAACCTAAATGAGAGCATTTCAAGTGACGCTGGCAAATATGAAGTCATCGCCTCAAATGCAGGAGGTACCACCAAAATCTTCATTATCTTCGTTGTGTTGGACAGACCCGGACCTCCTGTTGGTCCAGTCGAGATTGGAGAGGTCGGAGAGACCACAGTATGTCTGAAATGGGCTCCTCCAGAGTACGATGGTGGCAGTCATGTTAGCAACTACATTGTTCTGAAACGTGAAACCAGCACTCCTTCCTGGGCAGAGGTGTCAACTAGCATTGCCAGAAGCTCGATCAAGGTGACTAAACTGACCAAGGGAGAGGAGTATCAGTTCAGAATCAAGGCTGAGAATCGCTATGGTGTCAGCGACCACATCGACAGCAAGCCAGTCATGATAAAGCTTCCATACAGTAAGTCAATACACTTGAATACAAGAAGGCAAAAATAAGTGTAGCTTTGATGACTTGATCTAATTTTTGCTTGATTACAAATTGATACAGTATGTGGAGGACAAATAATCTTTCTGTGGCAACCTTTGTGGTATGGATTATGAATCCTTCTGAATACTCACATGAATGATGTCCATTACAGCCATTCCTGGACCTCCATCCACACCATGGCTCGGCTTTGTATCTAGAGAAAGCCTGACAGTCTGCTGGAATGAGCCAGTCAATGATGGTGGAAACCCTGTGATTGGATATCATCTCCAGATGAAGGAGAGGAGCAGCATCCTCTGGCAGAAGGTCAATAAGACAGCAATCTCAGGAAACCAGTTGCGAGTCACAAACATCTGCCCTGGCCTCATCTATGAATTCAAGGTGGCAGCTGAAAATGCTGCTGGTATTGGAAAGATGAGCAAGACCTCTGAAGAGGTGCTTGCTATTGATGCCTGCGGTAAGTGTTTCTAATTATCTCCAGTTTTAAGGGGACCCACAGCCTTAAATAACGTCAGAGCTTACACTAAAAAACTCTTAACTGTTGTTTCATTAAAATTGCAACTTTCTCACTTTAATGTTACAGAGCCCCCAGCAAATGTCTGTATCACAGAGGTCACCAAGAACTCAGTCAGCCTGGGCTGGCAGAGGCCCCCATACGATGGTGGCAGCAAGATTACTGGCTACAATGTGGAGAGAAGGGAAGCTCCCAATGGCAGATGGGTGAAGGCCAACTTCACAAACATCATTGAGCTGGGATTCATTGTATCTGGACTGAACCAGGATGAGTCGTATGAGTTTAGAGTGTATGCCAAGAATGCTGTTGGGTCTGTCAGCAACCCATCTCTCATTGCTGGCCCAGTGACTTGTGTCGACGCATGTGGTGAGTTTTTGATTCATATCTGTTTTTACATGTCTTTTTTACTTAATTGGATTTAATTATACATTTCTTATATTCATATCTCGTGTCCCACAGGTGCCCCATCAATTGACCTTCCTCCAGAATATCTGGATGTGATTCAGTACAAGGCTGGAGCTTCAGTTAAGCTTAGAGTCGGAATCATTGCCAAGCCTCTGCCAACCATTGAGTGGCTTAAGGATGGAAAAGAGCTAGTAGCAACCTCTACCATGTCTGTTGAAAACACAACTGACTCTTCTGCTGTTCTGATCAAGGATGCAGCTCGCCTTCACACAGGCTCATATGAGGTCAAGATCAAGAATGTACTGGGCTCAGCATCTGCAACCATCAGGATTGAAATCTTAGGTATTTAGAAATTCTTGCCTCACCCCTTCAAATGTCCATAATTCAGAATTCCTGATCAATTTGAATCAACATACTCCACTTTAATACAGTCTTCCATCATTCCTGTATTTAATGTTCATATGCTCTTCTTTTTTTCCCCCTCTTCTTAGACAAACCTGGACCCCCAGCCGGCATCATTAATTTCAACTCCATCACAGCAGACAAGATCACCTTTAGCTGGGAGCCTGTGCCTGAGTCTGACCAGGGAGGTTTCAAGGTGACCCACTACATTGTTGAGAGGCGCGAAACCAGCCGAGTGGTCTGGTCAACAGTTTCAGACAAGCACGAGCAGACATATGTCACCGTCGGCAAGCTCGTGCGTGGAAATGAGTATGTATTCCGTGTAATGGGTGTTAATAAGTACGGAGTTGGAGAGTCACTGGAGTCGGAGCCTGTCATCGCTAAGAACACCTTCGGTAAGTTTTGAGCTATTGAGTGCTGTGAATATGATTATTAATGTGAATAAGTCATAGCAGATTTTATGATTGTGCTTCTACAATTGTCTAGTTATTTGGGTTTTCACACCAAATAGTTACTCTGCAACAATTATCCCTTGTCTTTGTTATCGTATCGCAAAGTCTTTGCTTTCATGAGAAATTTGGAACATTTTTCATCAAGATTGTTACCATTTGCATTCTTTTAACGTGTTTGTTATACATTTATATAGTAACTCCTGGGCAGCCTCATACTCCTGAGGTGAACACCATCACCAAGTCCACCATGGTGGTAGAATGGGATAAACCAGGTGTAGACGGAGGTAGCACCGTGACAGGCTACTACCTGGAGAGACGCGACAAGAAGAGCTTGCGCTGGATCAGAGTTTACAAAGACCCTGTCACTGACATCAAACAGACCGTCTACCATCTGACCGAAGGAAATGAGTACCAATATCGCGTCTGTGCCATTAACAAGGCTGGGGAGGGACCGTTCTCTGATGTATCAGACTACTACAAGGCTGCTGACCCAGTTGGTAAGTGGTCTAACATTACAGATTTCCAACAAAAACTAGATAAATGTACAACCCCACCTAACAAATACATTTTACTTACAGATCCACCAGATGAGCCTTGCAAGCTGAAGGTGGTGGACTCCACCAAGGCATCCATCACTTTGGGCTGGTCCAAGCCAGAATGGGATGGAGGCAGTGAGGTCACCAGCTACATGGTGGAGAAGCTTGTTGAGGGAGAGCAAGAATGGGCTATGATTACCTCCAAGGGAGAGGTCAAGACAACAGAGTACACGGTTCACGACTTAAAACCAGATGTCAACTACTTCTTCAGAGTCTCTGCTGTCAACTGTGCTGGCAGTGGAGAGCCTCTGGAGATGACTGAGCCTGTGCAGGCTAAGGATATCCTGGGTAAATTACTTGCCGATATTGAAAATGTGAAGTGTGTTCAGTTTACAACACGTTTGTCTTGTTTTGTTCTTACCTCTCTCACACATAGCAGTCCCTGTGTGACCTTGAATATTTTTCATGATTTTCACAGAGGAGGCCCAGATTGACTCAGATGTGGCCATGAGGACTCACTACATTGTGAAGGCTGGCAAGGATGTGGAGCTGTCTGTTCCTCTGAAAGGCAGACCTGCTCCCACTGCTTCCTGGAGCAAGGGAGAAGAATGCATTGATTGCGACCCCAAATATGAGTTTCACCACTCAGACACTACCACATGCCTTGTTATGCGTGAGGTGACCAGGCTTGACACTGGAAAGTACACAGTAAAGATAGAGAACGGTGTGGGAGAGCCGAAGACACTGACCCTGTCTGTGAAGGTCCAGGATACTCCAGCTCAGTGCAGGAATCTGGTCCTGAAGGACGTGAACCGTGGAAAGGTCACTCTCTGCTGGGAGCCTCCACTCCTCGACGGTGGTGCTGAAATCACAAACTACATTGTTGAGAAGAGGGACTCCTCCAAGAGATCCTACTCTGCAGTGACAAGCAAATGCATAGACACAACATACACCATCGAAGATCTCTCTGAGAAGACATCCTTCTTCTTCCGTGTGTTAGCAGAGAATGAAAACGGTGTTGGTGATCCATGTGAAACACTTGAGCCCATGAAGGCTACAGAGACTCCAGGACCAGTCAAGGAGGTCTCTATGAAGGATTCATCCAAGACTTCTGTCACTCTGCAGTGGCTGAAGCCCGATTATGATGGCGGCAGCATCATCTCTGACTACATCATTGAGAAGAAACTCAAGGATGAGGAATGGTCATCGGGAGGAACCAGCAGACAGTGTGAGTTTGAGGTGAAGAAACTCAAGGAGCACTCAAACGTGTTCTTCAGAGTTGCTGCCAGGAATGAGAAGGGACAGGGCGACTTTGTTGAGATTGGGCCTATCAAGGTCATTGACTACATTATAACACCTGAGGCAAGCCTTGCAGAGTACCCAGATGGCAGCATAAGTGTTCGCCTGGGTCACAATGTGCACATTGAGCTGCCATACAAAGGTAAACCAAAACCTTCTGTTCTGTGGCTGAAGGACAACCTGCCTCTGAAGGAAAGTGACCAAGTCCGCTTCAAGAAGACAGAAAACAAAGCCACTCTAATGATTAAGAATGTGAAGAAGGAGAATGAGGGCAAATACACCCTGACCCTTGACAATAAGGTCAACAGAAGATCCTTCCACATCCATGTCATCACACTTGGACCACCATCAAAGCCTGTTGGACCCATCCGTCTAGATGAAGTGAGAGCTGAGAGCATCATGATATCCTGGGATGAACCTAATGACGATGGCGGTGGAGACATCGTCTGCTATGCTGTGGAGAAGCGTGACACCTCTCAGTCTGACTGGAAGATAGCCTGCTCCAATGTACAGGGCACTCAGTTCAAGGTCCCCAACCTGATCAAGGGTGTCCAGTACCAGTTCAGAGTGTGTGCTGAGAACAGATATGGCGTCAGTGAGCCTCTGGTCTCCCAGATGGTCATTGCTAAGCACCAGTTCAGGCCTCCAGGCCCACCGGGAAAGCCTGTTGTATACAATGTCACCAATGATGGCATGACCATCCAGTGGGAGCAGCCCATATATGACGGTGGTACCCCCATCCAGGGCTTCCATGTGGACAAGAAGGAAAAGAACAGCATCATGTGGCAAAAGGTGAACACTGTGCTGATCAAAGAAACAGAATACAGAATCTTGGGACTCATTGAAGGCCTTGAGTACTCCTTCAGAGTCTACGCCCAGAATGATGCTGGCTTCAGTCGAATGAGTGATGAGAGCAAGCCAACCATGGCTGTCAGTCCTGTTGGTGAGTGCTGATTCAGACGATTATATTATTCTGTTTCCTTGTTACACTTGCATACATCCTATTGGAACTATAATAAGTCTAGCAAAGTCATTTCGGCTCTAAAACATGACTAACATGTTGTTACAATGAAACCACTTAATAAGTCAAACAAAAATAAGTTAAAAGATGTCACCCATGTCTTTCAGATCCTCCTGGCCAGCCAGACTACACTGATGTGACTAGTGACTCAGTGACACTGAAATGGGATGCACCCAAACGTGATGGCGGTAGCAAGATTGCCAGCTACAGCATTGAGAAACGCCAAGGACATGGCCGCTGGTTCAAGGCCAACTTGACTGATGTACATGACTGCCAGTACACTGTCTCTGGGTTGGCAACAAATGAACGCTATGAGTTCAGAGTGGTTGCCAAAAATGCCATTGGTGTCGTCAGCCCTCCCTCCAACTCCTCTGGCTTGATTGTGGTCAGAAGTGAGAATGGTGAGTAACTTCAAATGTAGAGAAGGGGGCTTGTGATTGTAATATTAGCAGTTTGAACTTCAGGATGGATGACCGCTTTCATTGTCATTAAGTACCAATAAGTAAGTTTTAAGCTCAGTGTTTTAAAGCTATATACTGTATACTTATGCATTCTAGGCTTGATAGGTTTTTCCTACACTGATATTATGGTGATTTTAACTAACTTTATATCAGAACTAAGATGTTATAAAAATTATCTCTGGAATCTACACGCTACTGTGCATTTAGAGATAAATTACAAACCAGTTTGTAACTTTGTTTTGTTAAGTTCTATATAAATAAAGATATTATTATTATTATTATTATTATTATTGTTATTATTGTTATATCCTTAGGCTCACATTTGGCATTTGAGTGAAATCCCCAAATACAAGATGTTACGTTTTCTAAGATTAAGTCGTCCATGCTGGCATTTCACTGGCATGCTGTGACGTAACTCCCCCCACCCCCTCCTACTCCCTCCGCCCCCTAGTGATTTGATCGGCGAACTCAAGTAACCACAATTGGACAATATGCAAATAGAAACGCCCAACCTTAATGCATTCTGTTTTCCTCTAAACTAGCTTCTCCAAATATTGAGTTTGGCCCAGAGTACTTCGAGGGTTTGACAGTCAAGGCAGGAGACAACATCAGGCTGAAGGTGACCATCACTGGACGCCCTGTTCCCAAGGTCGTCTGGTACAGAGACGGTGTGGAGGTTACCAAAAAGATGATGGACATTATCAATGTAGCTGGATCCAGCACCCTGTTTGTCAGGGATGCCGATCGTACACACCGCGGCCTCTACACTGTGGAGGCTACCAACGGATCTGGAAGCAAGAAGGAGAACATCCTTGTTCAAGTCCAAGGTACGCAGTCTTGACATTTCTCTCTTTATATTACAGTGCAGTTGTTTATTTATATATTTATGTTCTAACTTCAATCTCACACACCTATGTGATGCAGACACACCTGGGGAGCCAGTAGGACCCATCACTTTCAGCCACATCTCAGAGGGCAAGTGCACTCTGTCTTGGAACCCACCAGAGAATGACGGCTGCTCTGAAATTTCGCATTTCATCATTGAGAAGCGCGAGACCTCCAAGATCTCCTGGGCCTTGGTGTCTGATGAATGTAAGGAGTGCACTTTCAATGCAACCAAGCTCATCAAGACCAATGAGTACCAATTCAGGGTCTCTGCTGTTAACAAGTTTGGAGTTGGCAGACCTTTGGAATCCAGCCCCATCATTGCACAGCTGCAATACAGTAAGTGAAAAGTTGGAAAGGCTTTTTTAAAATTGAATCTTTAAGACAAAAAATTTAGATTTCTGTATGTTTTCTATATTTAGTCAGTGCAGACATACAGACTCATCCATCAAAATTGTTTCCCTCAGCTACTCCTGATGCTCCAGGCACTCCTGACGCTACTGAGGTGACAGGAGAGAGCATCACCCTGTCCTGGACTCCTCCAACATCTGACGGTGGAAACCCCATTCAGTATTACATCCTGGAGAAACGAGAAAAGAAGACTATCCGGTTCTACAAGGTGATTAACAAGAAACCCATCGTCGAATGTGCTCACAAGGTGCTCCACCTGACAGAGGATATGGAATATGAGTTCCGTGTCATGGCCGTGAATGACGCTGGTGTTGGAGCTCCTAGTAACATCTCTATGCCTATCAAAGCTGCCGAGCCAAAGGATATTCCTTGTGCTCCATCTGTGATCTGTGTGTCCGACTCCACTAACACCTCCATCAGCCTGGAATGGACCAAGCCTGTGGATGACGGAGGCATGGAGATCCTTGGCTACATTATTGAGATGATGAAGGGAGAAGAGACGGAATGGATTAGGGTAAATGAGCAGCTGGTGGCAAAAACAAATTATGTGGTGACGGGTCTACAGACAGGAGCTGAGTACAAGTTCCGTGTCGCAGCTGTCAATCATGTGGGTAGAGGCGAGAACAAGGAGACTCCAGAGCCTGCTCAGGCTGTAGACAGGCTAACACCACCACAGGTAGATATTGATGCCACCTTCAAGCAGACACACATTGTCAAGGCTGGAGGTTCAGTGTGCCTGGGCATCTACTTCAGAGGAAAGCCAATTCCCACTGCCACCTGGGTGAAGGAGGAAGGAGAGCTGGGTGTCATGTCAGAGATCACAACTACAGACGGCTATAGTTCTCTAAGTATTGAAAACTGCTCGAGAAATGATACAGGCAAATACACTGTTAACCTTGAGAACGCTAGTGGTAGCAAGGCCATTACATTCACTGTAAAGGTGATGGACACTCCTGGACCTCCACAGGCTGTTGCCTTCAAGGAGGTGTCCAGAGGCTCGGTCACACTTATCTGGGAGCCTCCTCTCAATGACGGTGGAGCCCGAATCCATCACTATATTGTTGAGAGACGTGAGGCTAGCCGCCTCACTTGGCAGCAGTCAGGTGGCAAGAGCACACAGCATATGCTGAAGATCCAGGACCTGCTGGAGGGAGTGCCATACTTATTCAGAGTCTCAGCCGAGAACCAGCACGGTATGGGTGAGGCGTTTGAGCTGACTGAGCCTGTCATTGCCACTGCAGAGCCAGCATCTCCAAAGAGAATGGACATCCTGGACACAACAGACAACTCTGTGTCACTGGGCTGGCTCAAACCAGAGCA
This sequence comes from Maccullochella peelii, assembly GCA_002120245.1. NCBI lineage: Eukaryota > Metazoa > Chordata > Actinopteri > Centrarchiformes > Percichthyidae > Maccullochella > Maccullochella peelii. The sequence goes on from LKNJ01000448.1 coordinate 142,359, forward strand.
TGATGGCGGTAGCCGCATCCAGTGTTACATCATTGAGGCTAAGCCAAAAGGTACAGACAAATGGGTAGTGGTTGGCAACACCAAGAATCTCACCTATATGGTTGAAAGGCTCAACAAGGGCGATGAGTATGACTTCCGTGTGAAGGCTAAGAATGAAGCCGGCTACAGCAAGCCCAGGGAAACCCTGGCTCCTGTGCTGGTCAAAGAGCCTCACATTGAACCTGCTGCTGACCTCAGCGAGATTACCAACCAGCTCATCAAAAGCAGGTCTGGCAGTACTTTCACCATTGACGTTCCCATCAGTGGTAGACCTGCTCCTAAGGTCACCTGGAAGCTGGAGGAGATGAGGCTGAAGAGCTCCGACAGAGTCTCCATCAAAGTAACTAAGGACAGAACCAGCATCTCAGTCAGGGAGGCCATGAGAGGAGACGGTGGTAAATATTACCTGACTCTGGAGAACGTGGCAGGAACCAGGACCTTCACTATTGAAGTTAATGTCACAGGTAGACCGAGTCCTCCAACTGGACCTATCGAAATCTCATCCATCACCTCTGAGTCCTGCGTCATTAACTGGCAACCACCAGAGGATGATGGTGGCACTGACATCACCAACTACATCGTGGAGAAGCGTGAGTCTGGCTCCACCTCCTGGCAGCTGATCAACTCCAGTGTAAAGCGCACATCTCTCCACGTCAGTCACCTGACGAAGTACATGCAGTACACATTCAGGGTCTCTGCCGAGAATAGATTTGGTGTCAGCAAGCACACTGAGTCTGAGACTATTGTCGCAGAGCATCCTTTCAGTAAGTACTAGTCAATAAACTAACTTTGTAACTTATTCATTATTTTTTGAAAAAAAACAACATATATACATTTTTAAGCATTTCTTAGACTGTTGAATGTCTGTAAAAATGTATGTCTTCTATTGAATTAGGCTGGAATTTAGTTGACTGTGCTCAGCAACAAAATCTCATTTTTTAATCACAGCACCTCCTGGCCCACCAACAAAGCCTTCAGTCTTCAATGTCTCTGCTAACACAATGACCCTGAAATGGGAGGAGCCCTATCATGATGGTGGAAGCAAGGTGACAGGCTACTGGATTGAGAAGAAGGAGAGGAACAATATCCTGTGGGTGAGGGAGAACAAGATTCCTTGCTTTGAGTGCTACTACAAGGTGGAGGGTCTGGTCGAAGGTCTGGAGTACCAGTTCAGGGTTTATGCCATGAACAGTGCTGGGCTTAGCAAAGCCAGTGAGGCCTCCAAGGGAGCAGTTGCTCAAAACCCAGTTGGTGAGTTTTAACACCGTTTAGGATCACACTATCCAGTGGCTTTTTACTTAGTACTCCATTGCTCCAACATGCCTGACGAAATTTCCTGTGTTTTTTAGATCCACCAAGTAAGCCAGAAGTCATAAATGTTACAAGAACCACTGTCTCCCTCAAATGGTCGGCTCCACTGAATGACGGTGGCAGTCCCATTGTGGGCTATATTATCGAGCGTAAGCCGTATACTTTGACCGGTGAGGGCCACTGGCTTAAGTGTAACTACACCAATGTGACAGACACTTTCTACACTGTTACCGCCCTGGGAGAGGGAGAGCCCTATGAGTTTAGAGTCATCGCCAAGAATGCCAACCAGGTCTTCAGCAAGCCCTCAGAGTCCACCGGTTCTGTGCAGTGCAAGACCGACTTCGGCAAGCACACTTTCAGCACACTTTCACACATCTGACCTTAACAATTCTTAAATAAAATGACCATAAGATGAAACTGTCACATGTTACCTGTAGATGAATTGATTGTTTCATAACCATGTTCTTTTTTTCCACCCAATAGAGCCTCCAAAGGCCCAACTAGATAGCAAACTCCTGTCTGAAACCGTGAAGGTCAGAGCTGGTTCAGACCTGGTTCTGGATGCTGCAGTGGGAGGCAGGCCTGACCCCAAGGCTTCCTGGTCCAAGGGCAACAGGGAGCTGGAGTTGTGTGAAAAGTACCACCTGCAGTACACCCCCACCAGGGCCATGGCCATCATCAAGTTCTGTGACAGAGATGACACGGGAAAGTACATCCTCACGGTCAGGAACGTGAGTGGAACCAAGACTGCTGAGGTCAACATCAAAGTGCTTGGTAAGTGAGAGTGCTTTGTTTTTCAAGCATTTCAAGCAATTTTATGCATTACAGATTATACTTCTATTAATTTGTCATGGCTATCCAAAGTGAATTACAATGAGTACATCTGTTTTTTCCAGACACCCCCGGAGTATGTGAAGGCAGCATTGAGATCAGCAAGATCACAGAGGAGTCGTGCACACTGAGCTGGAAGCCTCCTCAGGAGGATGGCGGTGACGAGGTCTCGCACTACATCGTAGAAAGGCGCGACACTAACAGACTCAACTGGGTCATCATGCATGCCGAGTGCAAGGAGCTGACCTGCAACATCACCAGGCTGTTTAAGAACACAGAGTACCTGTTCAGAGTCCAGGGAGTCAACAAGTACGGAGCTGGAGTCCCCCTCCAGTCAGAGCCCATGGTTGCCAGAAACACTTTCAGTAAGTACAACAGTCAGATCATAGTGAAATAACACCTATTAACAATGCTTTAAAAGTACAATATCCCAAAAAATCTCTGAGGCCAAACATAACCTCTAACACTGAATTACCTTTCCTTTCCTCCAGCCGTGCCAACTCCTCCTGGTGCTCCAGAGATCCTGGCCTCAGGAAAAGACTTTGCCACCATCCAATGGCTGAAGCCAGAGAGCGATGGTGGCAGCCCACTGAACCACTACCTGGTGGAGAGGCGCGAGAGAAAGAGTGCCCGCTGGGTGAAGGTGAACAGGGACGGAGCTCACTTGGACACCACACTGAAAGTGTCCGGTTTGACCGAAGGCAACATCTACCAGTTCAGAGTGACAGCCATCAACAAGGCCGGAGAGAGCGAACCCAGTGAGGTTTCTCTGTATGTTGTCTGCAGAGTGCCAACATGTAAGTCTGGTTTGTTCAAGTCTAAATGTCTAACATTAAATTAACTGAAGATCTGACTGATGATCTTAAATGTATAAATCTGATCTTTTTAGATATGTCGTTTGTGACAGGATTAATCATGTCCATTAAAACATCAGTAAATCCTTTACAAATCTATTGATCTTCATTCCTGTATCCTCTCCTCTCAGGCACCCCTGCTCCTCCTTCTATCCCTCGTATCACCGACACTCACGCTGACAGCATCAGCCTGGCTTGGTCCCGCCCCGTGGAGGACGGAGGAGCTGATGTGATTGGCTACATCCTGGAGATGCAGGAAGCCGGAGCAGAGGAATGGAAGAAGGCCCACGAAAAGACCCTTCGTGCTACAGAGTATGTGGTGACCGGACTCTCTGCGGGCAAGAAGTACTGCTTCAGAGTGTCCGGCATCAACATCAACGGTACAGGAGACTCCAGTGAACCATGTGCGGAGACTGAGCCAGTGGAGAGAATTGGTAAGTCATCAGGAAAAGCATTAAGTGATTGCAAACACAGCAACTTAGTTTAGCAATTTAAATATTTTAATAAAAATGGGAACTTCACATTAATTAATCAATATGCACACCAGGTTCAAATTTGGTTTCAAACATGACTTTTCTTCTCCAATAGAGTAAATATTATTTGCAAGTCTTTCATTATGAGGCATATGTTAATTATCCACTTTTTTCTCACACAGAAACTCCTGACTTTGAGCTCCATGATGACCTAAAGAAGACCATCTGCCTGCGTGCCGGTGGCTCCCTTCGCCTGTTCATAAAAGTCACCGGTCGTCCGGCTCCCGCCCTCACTTGGAGTAAGCTGGGTGTTGACCTCCACAACAGAGGATTTATTGAAGTCACCAACACTTCCACCACGCTCATCATCGATAAGGTCCACCGCTACGATGCTGGCAAGTACACGCTGGTGGCAGAAAACTCTGCCGGGAAACAGGAAGTCAACATTCTGGTCAAGATCTATGGTAAGTTCATGAAAATGTCTGAGAATTGAATTGAAATGTAACATCTTACATAAGTGACTTGTACAACATTTATTTTGCCATTGATTTTATGTGATACAGTAGCTCTTGGAAATGTTATATTTTAACAAAATGTATTTTCATTGTTAGATACTCCTGGACCAACTGGACCAATAAAGATCAAAGAATTGACGAAGGAGTCTGTTACCATCTCTTGGGAAGCCCCAACCGTGGATGGTGGTGCTCCTGTCAACAACTTCATCATTGAGAGGCGTGAGGCCTCCATGAGAGCCTACAAGACCATCACCTCCAAGTGCAGTAAGACATCCTACAAGATCGACGGCCTGATGGAGGGCATGCTGTACTACTTCCGGGTCCTCCCTGAGAACATCTATGGTATCGGTGAGCCCTGCGAGACTCCCGACGTCATCCTGGTTTGCGATGTGCCTCTGCCACCACACAAGCTGGAGGTGATTGACACCACCAACAGCACCGTTATCCTGGGCTGGGAGAAGCCCGAGCATGATGGTGGAAGTAGACTGACGGGCTACATCATCGAAGCCTGCAAGTTTGGCACCGACAAGTGGATGAAGGTGGCCACACTGAAGACCACAGACTTCGAGCACACCATTGAAAAGCTCAATGAGAGCGAGCAGTACTTGTTCAGAATCAGAGCAATCAACAGCAGAGGAGCCAGCGAGCCCAAAGAGCTTGTTACGGCTGTCACTGTACAGGAACAGAGAGGTAACGGACACAAAAAAGTTTGCTTCTTGCAGTCAAACATAACATGTTTTTATAATATTTTGGGCAAAAGCATGTAAATGGTTTGCAAGAGTTCATTTTAAAAATACATCAAGGAAACATTAGGTTGTTTCTCTTCTTTCTGAAATCCACACATGTTGAAGATTTTCTGCCCAGCAGTAACATTTAGTATAACACAGCTCAGTTCACAATCTATTTCCCAACTGTTGGCGTAAACAATAGTTTTATTTATATATATATATATATAGATGTGATTTTTGTATCTATCTTTTTCTTTTCCAGTAATGCCCATGGTGGACTTCTCCAGTATTCCCCAGAAGGTTGTCAATGTCCTGGCTGGCAAGACTCTGGAGCTGGACCTGCCCATCATCGGCAGGCCTCCTCCCATCTGCTCCTGGTACTTCAGCGATAACAAGATAAAAATCACAGACCGTGTCAAGGTCAAAAGCACCGGCAAGTTCTCCAAACTGACTGTGTCTGACACCACCATCAGCGACACTGGTGACTACGCCCTGGAGGTGAAGAATGCAGTTGGTGTTATCACAGAGGTCATCAAGGTCATCGTTCTCTGTAAGAAACCATCCCTCATGTGTTATTTTAATTTCATTATTTATTGCTGATGCGTATCAAGAGCAGGTTACAATAAAGTTTTTTATTAAAATGTATTTTTTAGCCAATCACGTTGGCTGTAACAATTAATTCTGTCCCCTTTTACCAGCTAAACCCGATGAACCAAAGGGACCCATCAGGTTTGATGAGATTGATGCCACCACTGTCACCTGCAGCTGGGATCCTCCAGTCAGAGATGGCGGAGCTCCCATCAGTGGCTACGTGGTGGAGCAGCGTGATGCTCACAGACCTGGCTGGGTGCCTGTCTGCGACTCTGTTAGCCGACCAACCTTCAAGTTTGAGAACTTGATTGAGGGAGATGAGTATGTGTTCCGTGCAGCTGCCATTAATCGCTATGGCACTGGAGAGTTCCTGCAGTCTGAGATCGTCACCTGCAGGAGTTTGAACAGTAAGACTTCAGGCTTTTTTTAAGGTTACACATTTAGCCAATATTACTATAAAGACACAATTATGTTAACAGAAGTATTGTAAGTCGTTTTCCCTCCTCCACAGGTGTGTCTGGACCTCCTGGCCGTCCAACCATCTTTGATGTTTCTCGTGATGGCATGACTGTGGCCTGGAACCCGCCAGATGAGGACGGCGGCCTTGAGGTTTCTGGATACATTATTGAGCGCAAAGAAGTCAGGTCTGACAGATGGGTGCGTGCCAACAAGAACCCCGTCACCATGACCAGATACAGGTCGACAGAACTGATCGAAGGCCTGGAGTACGAACACAGAATCACTGCCATCAATGCCAGAGGACTGAGCAAACCAAGTCTGCCATCCAAACCAGCAGTGGCAACAGACCCCATTGGTAAGAGAACAGTTTGAAAAAAGCTTTGTTATTTATGAGATTTTTAGATAAAACTGAGAATTTATAGTTATAGTGGGTGGCATCGAAAATTTTAAAAGAGTAAGTACAGACTCTTTTGAAGCAGCAGCTAGAAATAGTGACATGCTTCTCTTCCCCACTCAGATCCACCTGGCTGTCCTCAGAACCCGAGGATCACAGATACCACCAAGTCCTCTGTGTCGCTGGCTTGGAGTCCTCCTGATGATGAGGGAGACGCAAGGGTGGACGGTTACTTGATTGAGATGCAGAAGGTGGGCACCATGGCCTGGATCAAGTGCAACACCACACCATCTCTAATCTGTGAGTACACGCTGACCAACATGGCACAAGGAGAGGAGTTCAAATTCCGTGTGATGGCCTGCAATGCTGGCGGCTCCGGAGAGCCTGCTGAAGTACCTGGAACTGTCACTGTGACTGAGATGCTTGGTAAGGACACAAAGTTTACATTAAATACACCTGCACGAACATCATTTGTATATACTTAAAACTAATCTAAAATAAAAATGACTTTTGTAACTGTCATTGTTCTCCAGAATCTCCTGACTATGACCTGGAGCTCAAATACAAAGACGTGTATGTGGTCCGCCAGGGAGGAGTGGTTAGACTATCTGTGCCCATAAAGGGTAAACCTCACCCAACCTGCAAGTGGTCGAAGGATGCCGGTGCAGTCTCCACCCAGTCCATGATTGCCTCCACCGAGGAGGCCAGTGAGCTGGTGATCAAGGGAGCCGAGAGGAGCGACTCTGGCGTGTACGACCTCCTACTAGAGAATAAAGTTGGCAAGAAGAAGGCCCAAATCAAGGTGAAGGTTATTGGCCGCCCAAGCGCTCCAGAGGGACCAATGGTCTTTGAGGAGATCCAGGCCAACTCTGTCAAGGTGTCCTGGAAGTTGCCAACAGATGACGGTGGCTCAGAGATCCTGGGTTACATCGTAGAAAGACGTGAGGCAACCAGAAATGCCTGGTACACCGTGGATTCTAGGGTGACTGACACTCAGCTGGTTGTCAAGGGCCTGAAGGAGGGAACGGAGTACCACTTCAAGGTCACAGCTGAAAACTCCTTCGGTATCAGCTCCTCTCTGAAGTCAGAGCAGCCACTGGTGCCCAAGACTCCTCTCTGTAAGTACTACTCTTCTTCAGCCTTAGGTGTCTTTGAACAGTATGAGATCATTCAGTACTGACTTAAAAAATAATCTGTATTTTCAAACAAGGTCCCCCTGAGCCTTCAAGCACCCCACCAGAGATCATGGACGTCACAAAGAGCTCTGTGGCATTAGCCTGGTCCAGACCAAAGGACGACGGTGGTTCTGCCATCACTGGCTACTTTGTTGAGTACAAAATGGTGTCCACTGAGATGTGGTCCCGCCACCAGACCGAGATCACATCCACCATGTTTACTCTGCCTGGACTCACCCCTGACGCAGACTACCAGTTTCGCATTGTTGCTGTCAACAACATTGGCGAGAGCGAGGCTGGTCCTGTGTCTGACCCAGTCACATGCAAGGATCCATTTGGTGAGTCTCCTCTCCTAATAAAATGTAAATAATTAATAGCACAGTTTTTATTGTGAATTTTAATCAATCAGATTTTTACAGAAAACAAAACAAGAATAAAAAAAGATGCAGTGGCTATTGTTGGTGTCAGTAAATCACAAAAACAACTGTTAATTAAGCTAACTTGTTTTTTTTGTTTCTTTCTTTCCAGACAAGCCAAGCCAACCAGGCGAGATCGACACAGTGAATGTGACAAACAACTTCATCACCATCCGTTGGCAAGCTCCAGAGTGCGATGGTGGAAAGGAGGTCCTGGGCTACTGGGTGGAGTACAGAAAGTCCATTGAGAGCACCTGGAAGAAGTGCAACAAGCAGAGGCTGAAGGAGAAGGAGTTAACCATGCCTGGACTGGCTGAGGCCACAGAGTATGAGTTCAGAGTGTTTGCTGAGAATGAGACAGGAATGAGTAGACCTCGTAGAACTGCCACGTGCATCAAGACCAAACTGAGTGGTGAGTACACGGAATTATACGGTGTAAAAATTATTTCTAGGCATTTACCCAACTTGCTTGCCCAGAGTGACTACACTGTAGACATTATTAAATGTAATACATGTGTTTCTTAAATATACCTTTATATACTTGTTTTGTATGTACAGTTGAAAATAAACCAAGCCTGAGAAAGGAAATGGATGAAGTAACTGCCAAGCTTGGCCAGCCTGCTGTCATGAAGTGCCAGATTATTGGCAGACCTGTCCCTGACATCAAGTGGTATCATGCTGGCAAGGAGGTTGTTGAGTCCCGCAAGTATGAGATGAGCTCAGACGGCCGCAACCACTCCCTCTCCATCATGACCGACCAGCAGGAGGATGAGGGAGAGTACACCTGCAAGGCCATCAACGACGCCGGAGAAGCCGAAACCACAGGCATCCTGGTGTTGGAGGCTGCTTCATCCTTCCATCCTGACTACCCGCTAAAAGAAACGTACTACGCTGGCCTGGGAACCACTCTGCGCATCCATGCTGTCTACATCGGCCGGCCTGAGCCAAAGATCATGTGGCTGCATGGGGCAAAGACCCTGGAGAACACAGAGGACATCAGCATTGAGACCACCGAGCATTACACACACCTGATCATCAAGAACGTGCAGCGCAGAGTCCATGGAGGCAAATACAGGATCAGACTGCACAACCACTTTGGCAGGGCTGACACCACATTCAATGTTGAGATTTATGGTATGTTCATGTAAATTTACAACAGTGAGCGCAACAAAGCATGTATTTTTAAAGGTGATATTATTAGATTCATAATTAATATCTAATACCTCTGTTTCCAGACAAACCTGACATGCCCCAGGGTCCAGTTGTGCTGGATGCCCTCCTGAAGAACTCCGTCATCATCAGCTGGAAGCCTCCCAAGGACGATGGAGGCTGCATGATCACCAACTACATTGTGGAGAAGCGTGAGGACAAGGAGGGCACCGAGTGGGAACTGGTGTCGTCATCCATCAATGGCACATCTTGCCGTGTGCCCAACCTCATCGACAGTGCCGGATACTTTTTCCGTGTGTACGCCCAGAATCGCTATGGCAACAGTGAGCCACTGGAGCTCACTTCACCTATCCTTATCAAGAGCCAGCTGGGTAAGTTTAATCCAATATACCTTTTCAGTTTCAAGTACTTCATACATTCACACAGTCAAACAATGTAAGCATAGAACTGTAATACAGTAATACATCAATTTAAAGAGATACCAAGGGACATTGTGGAAAACTACTGACAATGGTTTCTGATTTATAAATTCCTGTCTACAGAGAAACCATCACCACCTCTGTCGCCAGTTGTTTCTGGAATCACCAAGGACTCCTGCGTGGTTTCCTGGAAGCCTCCACTCAGCGATGGTGGCTCCAAGATCAAGAGCTATTGCCTTGAGAAGAAGCACAAGAAGGGCAAGAAGGAATGGAGCGAATGGACTCCAGTGACCACAGACGAGATCAAACAGACGGTGTTCTCCGTCAAGCGTCTGACCGAGGGCGTCGAGCACATCTTCCGTGTGAAGTGCGAGAACCTCGGCGGACAGAGCGACTACAGCCAGGAGACCGCTCCATTCATTCCAGCCACAGCCATTGAGATCCGTGCTCCTGCCTTCAAGGAAGAGCTGAGGAATATGAGTGTCAAGTACAAGAGCAATGCTACCCTTGTCTGCAAGATCACAGGACAGCCCAAGCCTGTGATTAAATGGTTCAGACGAGGAAAGGAGATCCACTCTGACGGAAAAAAGATCAAGATCCAGGAGTTCAAGGGAGGTTACCACCAGCTGGTCATCACCGAGGCTGATGAGGAAGACTCCACTGTGTACCAGATCAGGGCCACCAACCAGGGAGGCTCCATCTGTGCAACAGTCTCTCTGGATGTTGAAAGTAAGCTCACAGATACCCAATTTCTCCAACTAGACCACTGTTTTCTAGCACTGACTTATAGAAAACCAATGTAAACATATTAAACTTTTTTTTTAATAAAACATGACATTTCACTTAAACTTTTTCTTTAATTTCCAGTCCCTGCCAAGATCCACCTGCCAAAGAACCTAAAGGACAAGGAAGCCATCCCTGCCCTGCGTGGAGAAATGGTCAATATCAAGATTCCTTTCGGTGGCAAACCAGATCCTGTCATCACATGGCAGAAGGGACAAGATCTCATTGACAGCAATGGCCACTACCAGGTCATTGTCACCAGATCATTCACTTCTTTGGTGTTCCCCAACGGAGTGGATAAGAAGGATGCTGGTTTCTACATTGTCTGTGCCAAGAACAGATTTGGCATTGACCAGCAGACAGTTGAGCTGGATGTAGCGGACGTGCCTGATCCTCCACGTGGTGTCAAAGCCAGTGACATCTCCAGAGACTCAGTCACACTGAACTGGATGGCCCCAGCAAATGATGGCGGTAGCAGGGTCATCAGCTACATTATTGAGAAGTGCCCCACCACTGCTGAGAGGTGGCAGCGTGTTGCCCAGTCCCGTGACACCCACTACACCATTACAAATCTGTTTGGAGGAACCAGCTATCAGTTCAGAGTCGTCGCTGAGAACAAGTTTGGACAGAGTGCTCCATCTGAGACCAGCGGACCTGTCATGACCAAAGAGGACAAATCGAGAGTTCTGCTCTATGATAGGGAGGTTGACGATACTGGACGTGTCCCCAGAGGCAAGGCTCAACACTCTGATGCCAAGAATTTGCACAACAAATATGCCATTGCAGAGGAATTGAGCAGAGGTCAGTTTGGCATTGTCCACCGCTGTGTTGACATCAGCTCTGAGAAGACCTACATGGCAAAATTCGTTAAAGTGAGAGGCGCAGATCAAGCAATAGTCAAGAAGGAAATCGCAACACTGAATTTGGCCAAACACACAAACTACCTCCTCCTCCACGAGTCTTTCGACAGTCCTGAGGAGCTGGTGATGATCTATGACTTCATCTCTGGTGTTGACATCTTTGAGCGCCTCAACACAGCTGAGTTTGAGCTTAATGAGCGTGAGATTGTCAACTACATCAGGCAGATCTGCTCAGCTCTTGAATTCCTGCACGCCCAGAGCTATGGACACTTTGATATCAGACCTGAGAACATTGTGTACACAACTAGAACCAGTTCTAATGTGAAGATTATTGAGTTGGGCCAGTCCAGACACCTAACTCCTGGAGACCAAATCAAGATTCAGTATACCACTGCAGAGTACGCTGCCCCTGAGATCCACCAGTGTGACCTGGTTAGCTCTGTTACTGACATGTGGTCTGTTGGTGTCCTTGCCTATGTGCTCCTCAGTGGACTTAATCCATTCTCGGCAGAAACCAACCAACAGATGATTGACAACATCTCCAATGCGGCCTACAGCTATGATGATGAGTCCTTTAAGCAGGTCAGTGTCGAGGCATTAGATTTCACAGACCGCGTAATGACAAAGGAACGCAAGCACCGTATGACTGCTGCTGAGGCTCTGGTGCACCCTTGGCTGACCAAGCCTGCAGAAGAGATTAGCAACAGAGCAATCCCAACCGGCAGGCATAAGAGATACTACCAGACAATGGTGAGGAAAGAGTGGAACACTGTTGTCTCTGCAGCCCGTGTGGCCAGCGGCGGGTCTATCAGGTCCCAGCGTGGTGTCTTTGTCGCCAAGGTGAAGATTGCTCCCTTTGAAAACGGTCCTGTTGGAGGCCAGATTGGCCATGCAGTGGTGAATGAGGGAGACATTGTGAAATTCATCTGCAAAATTGAAAATTATGATAGCACTACTGAAGTGACATGGTACTGTGGCGTCAGACAACTTGAAGCTGGTGACAAATATGAAATTGAATATGAGGATGGCCTGGCTGTAATCACCATCAATACGGTCATAAGAGCAGATGATGGCACATACAGATGCAAAGTTGTGAATGAGTATGGTGAGGACAGTGCCTACGCAGAGCTGTTTATCAACAGTGTTAGATCTTACCGTGACTTCTTCACCACCCGTGTGGTCAAGAAAACAAAGCGTAGAGTTGACACTGCCAGATTGCTTCAGAAGCCACCAGAGTTCACCCTTCCTCTGGTCAACCGTACAGCCTATATTGGTGAGGATCTGCGCTTTGGCGTCACCATCACTGTTCACCCTGAGCCTCGTGTCATCTGGCTCAAATCTGGACAGAAGCTCATCCCTGGACATGATGACAGGAAATACACCTTCATCAGTGACAAGGGCCTGTACCAGCTGATTATCCACAACCTTGAGGATAAGGATGATGCGGAGTACAGTGTTGTGGCCCGTAACAGGTACGGTGATGACAGCTGCAAGGCTCGTCTTACTGTTATTCCTCGACCTAAACCAGCAGACCTCACCTTGAGGCCCATGTTCAAACGCCTGCTTGCAAATGTCGAGTGCAGGGAGGGCCAGAACGTGCGCTTTGAGATTAGAGTATCCGGCCATCCCACACTGAAGTGGGAGAAGGATGGCATGCCTCTGGCCTTTGGACCATCTATTGAGCTTGTCCATGAGGGTCTAGATTACTTCATCCTTCACGTGAGAGACACTCTCCCCGAGGACTCTGGTGTGTACAGAGTTACTGCAACCAACTCTGCTGGATCTGCCAGTTGCCAGGCCATGCTCAAAGTAGAACGTGTCACTCATGTAAAGAAGGAATATGAGCCCAGTGAAAAGGAGAAGGAAAAGAAAGCTAGGAAGGAGGAATTGGACAAAAAGGTGAGGCTGTCTCAGATTTTAGCTGGCACTGTTGTTATACCCCTACCACCTGCAGCAGTACAAGCTGTCAGGGAAGCAGCCACCATGTTCAAACCTGCTGTGACAACTAAGAAGGGTGAGAAGACTGAGGCTGAGATACAGAAAGAACAAGAGGAGAGGAAGAAGCGGGCAGATGAGAAGAGGCTTCGTATGCCCTATGTCGTCCCCACTCCTCGTGTCATTAATCCAGCAGTTCTTGAGGAGGACGTGGAAATAAAACACTTCAAGCCACTCTCTGACATGAAATGGTACAAGAAGCTGCGGGATCAGTATGAGTTCCCTGAGCCTATGGAGAAAATCAAGCAGAAGAGGATGAAGCGCATTCGTCTCTCCAGGTGGGAGCAGTTCTATGAGGTGCCTATCAGGATCAAGGACCAGTATAAGCCTAAATGGCGCATCTCATCCATGACTCAAGATGACTTGGAGACTGTAAGGCCTGCAAGGCACCGCACTCCTTCCCCTGAGATGGAGGCCTACCACAGGATCAGGAGGAGGTCCCTGGGTGACCTGTCAGACGAGGAGCTGCTGCTGCCTGTGGATGAGTACCTGTCAATGAAGAGAACTGAAGAGGAGAGGCTTCGTCTGGAGGAAGAGCTGGAGCTTGGCTACTCTGCTTCTCCACCTAGCCTCAGCCCAGTTCGCTTTGAGCTGTCTGCCCTGCGTCCCTCATCTCCTAGAAGAGTGTACAGTGATGACGAAGAGGGAGAAGACATCCATAGATATGACTCCTACAGAATTCCATCTAAATATGAAGCTGGCCCAAGTTTTGTTGACCTCCGCCAGCGTCACGACAAAGCCACATATAAAGCTCCAAGACAGAAGCAGAGGGTGTATGAAGAGAGAGAAGATCAGGAGCTGCTGCGCCCACACAAAACTGCTCAGAGAATCTCCTCTTACAAGAGTGAACTCAAACGCATGGAGTTTGAGGAGAAGACTAGAACCTCAAAAAAGGAAACAACTGTCACTGTTGCGACAGTCTCTGAGGACATTGAATCTGAGCACCTGACAGGTTTTACCTCAGAATATATTCCTAAACCGATCAAGAAGTTCTCAATGCCTGAGCCCGAGAGGAGATCTCCTACCCCAGGAAAGTCAGTCAAGACAGAAGTGACCCTTCCAAAAGTTGACTTTGCATCCAGGTATGAGGAGAGAAAGCAGGCTCTGAGAACAGAGAGAAGATCAGTGGAGAGGAAGGTTGAGGTGGTGACACAGGCTCCCTTCAGTCTTGACCATGCACCACGTATTACCATCAGGATGCGATCTCATCGCGTACCCTATGGTTCCAGCACAAGGTTCACCCTGAATGTCCAGGCCAAACCAGAGCCTGAGGTCAAGTGGTTCCACAACGGAAAAGAGATTGATCGGAGTAGCAAATACCACATGACCAACATCAGTGGGGTTCTGACTCTCCAGATCAACAACTGTGTGACTGATGATGGCGGCACTTACCGTGTGGTCTGCAGGAACGACAAAGGAGAGACCTCTGATTATGCCACATTGGATGTAGCAGGAGCAGAATATGCTGCCTTCACTTCACTCCGCAAAGATGAGGAGCCTCCACCCTCCCATCTGCCAGAGATGACCAGAATAGAGGTGTATCACGTCTCCTCCTCTAAAACAACAGTGAAGGAAACTGTGACTGAAACTGTGAAAGAGTCCACTACGGTTGTTGAGAAACCAAGGGAGAAGCCTAGTATTCCTGCCAAGATTCTTACCAAGCCACAATCCCTGACTGTAGAGGAGGGAAACCTTGCTAGATTTGACTGTGATGTGGATGGCGAACCAGCACCTTCTATCACCTGGCTGCACGAAGGAGCAATTGTGTGTTCCTCTGCCCGTCACCACATTGTCTCTACTCAGTACAACTCGCACTTTGAGATCTCTGCTGTTGAGATGTCAGATGAAGGCAGCTACACTGTGCTGGTGGAAAACACTGGAGGCAAACAAGAGGCCCATTTCACTCTGACCATCCGCAAGTCAGAGTCCAAGGAGAAAGTAGTCGCCCCTCCTAGAGTCACCTCTCCAGAGGCTAAGTCCCCTCTTGCCAAGTCCCCTGAACCAGTCAAATCTCCTCAGAGAGTCAAGTCCCCAGAGCCAATCAAGTCACCACAGAGAATCAAGTCTCCGGTCTCACCAAAATCCCCAACACCAAAGTCCCCTACTCCCAAATCCCCAACTCCATCTGAGAAGGAACAAGTGACTTCTCTAATCAAGTCACCAAAAAGAGTGATGTCACCAACTCTTGAAAAGAAGCCGTCCTTCTCTGTCAGGCTGAGCGACGTCACTGCAGCCTCTGACTCTATTGTCAAGCTCTCAGTCAAGTGGACAGGAGAGCCCGAACCGGCAATCGCATGGATGAAGGATGGACAGGTAATATATAATACTTAAACTATTCTACTTTTCATTTCAATTATTTACAAATAATAAAGGAATGGAAAAGGTGACATATTTGCGTTGGTTAGTAACTGAATCTATTTTCCTGATTGACAGGCTTTGTCTCAAGGCAGGAAGTATAAAATCTTTGAAGAGTATGGCTCAGCTTATCTTGAGATCTATGAATTGGAGGTCTCTGATAACGGGGTGTACAAGTGCACTGCCACCAACAGTGCTGGAGCAGTGTCAACAACCTGCACAGTCACTGTGCGATGTAAGATAACACATCTGCTTGTGGAAGCAATTATTGTCCTTAACATTTAAACTGTTTTCTACCATAAACTCTTATTATTAATTACTAATTATTTCTGTTTTAGCCTCAAAAACAAAAGCTGAAATCTCTGAGGGAGTCATGAAAAAGGAAATGGTCCATGAGGAGGTCCTGTCCTCTGTGAAGGAGGTCAAGTCCTCCCACAGCCAGATGTCCATTACAGAGGGCCAGTCTCTGACTCTGAGGGCCAACATCCCTGGGGCCTCAGGCATTAGGTGGATCCTGAATGAAGTGGAACTGGCCAACTCAGAGCAATACAGATACGGAGTGTCTGGAAACGACCAGACCCTGACCATCAAGTCGATCAGCCAGCGTGAGCAGGGGATAATCACATGTCAGGCTCAAACGGAGCAAGGCCTGGTCCAGTGTCAGTTTGATACTGCGTTCACAGCCAAGCGCTCAGATGCACCCCACTTCCTGGTGCAGCCCAGGTCCCAGAATGTGAATGAAGGACAAAATGTCAAATTCACATGTGAAATTGCAGGAGAGCCTTCCCCTGAAGTGGAGTGGTTGAAAGACAACATGATTGTGAGTAGTTTTCTCCAGAAGGTTGTTTGTTTCGTAATAAAGACTAAATGTTAGTTGCAGTGGTCTTCAAACTAGTTTTAACAATAGAAACCAGTGCAGCTAACTTAACATAACACTCTCTCTCTCTCTCTTCTCTTTGCAGATATCCGTCACATCAAACATTCAACTGAGCCGCTCTAAGAATGTGTTCACTCTGGAGATATGTGAAGCCACAGTTGCAGACAGTGGGAAATACACGATAAAAGCCAAAAATCAGTTTGGACAGTGCTCTGCAACATCCTCCCTCAACATCCTCAGTAAGTTTCCACTGCATTTCAACTAAACACAATTAAACACACTCCCAGTGTGTTTAATTGGCTTGGATACTAAAATCTGTGATGGAAATATGAGGCTTGGATTGCACCAAAGCAAACATCTTAAATCTATTTCAACATTCAAACCCTTGAAGGGAAATCCAAGGCACTCAGTGTATGCATACTGTATATTGTACTTGTGCACTTTGTGATATGAGCCATGTGCTTGTCATTTGCATTCTCGCAGCTCTTGTTGAAGAACCAACAAAAATGATTATTGTGGAGCAAAGAGCTTCCACTGACGCTGTTGCCAGCATGCAGAAAAGTTTATCAGCCTCATCAGTTCGTATGGAGGCAGCTTCCATGCAGGCCGGCAGTTACAGCAGCAGCTCCCACTCTGCTGCTGCTGAGTATTCGCTTGAGAGCACGTCTGCGACTAGCATGTCTGCCATGATGGCTGAGTCAATGGTTTCCATGAGCTCCAGCAGCCAAATGATGGAAATGTCTACTCACTCGCATGTCGAGGCCTCCTCCTCACTGAGGGCCCTCACCACAGGGGTTAACAGAGGTGAGATGCATTTTACAAGTTGCTGGAATCTGTCAGTGACTTGCATTTAAATTCAGAATAACAGGAGGTTATACCTTGAATGATCTGAGCATCTTTGTGAGTTAATGGGGGATGTAAAGACGAATGTGAGATGAAGTCCTGCATGTTAAAGACAAGACTGTTTCTCTCATGTAATCATCAGTTGACATTTGAGACTTTTGTATTGATGATTACATTCCAGTCACAAAAAATAAGCCACTGTTTTCATCAAAAATAAAGGAACGTTAAACGTGGAAAAGTAAAACATAAAGCTGATTTTCAGAAACCTTGAAAGCCTATTCTTTGCTGTCAGTGTGAAAAATAATCAGTCAATTCCACAGTAACGTAGATATTGAGCTCTTTTCACAAGCTGGGACTCGAAGGGCACACAATTTTGGACTGAAATAAAGTAATTTCAATGAAGTGAGCAGACTTGCTTGTGGACGCAAAGTAAATCTGTTTGGAACTTCCATGGAGAGCTCAACTTTGGTCAACAGCGACAGCGCTGCACTTTAAGGGAATAGAGACCCGGAGAGTCCAAAATGAAAGAAGCTATCATATTAGCAGTGTAGCACCATTAAATCTTGTGTTACTGTAGATGTCTAGAGTATAAACTGCTTCACAAAAGATGCAGCATGGTCTGCGGTCAGTCATCTGACAGAAATCGATTGTACAAATATGTCACCCCAAAAACCCAAAACCCAGTTTTAACCACCAATTAGCCCCTCAAGTAGGCACCAAGCTTTTAGGTATTTCATGAGGATACACAAATGAGTTTCGATGTGCCACTTTTTGGTGACAGCGCACCAATCCATCCACCAAACAAAGATGGCAATGAGAAATAACACATCGTTGCTGCCCTGTGAAAACTATTTATCTCCAAACTGTCAACTTTTCATGAGCTACAAAAAACAGCCTTGTTTTCATCTTTGTCGCAATACACTTTTCAGATAGTCCAATGGATTTTAAATGATTTATTTAGCTAAGTAAGAAGATAAGTTCTTCTTCCAGCTGCCATCTTTGTCTGGTTGGGAAAAGACTAAAAAAGGTTAAAAATCTACTGTACACCAGACAAAGCATTTTTCTTATCAAGAGTCTATAGGGATATCAAAAAATGTCGAAACCACATTGATTGATGTCAAACCATCTGCCTGGGTTTTGACTTTAAAAAATTGTGGCTTATTTCTGCGACTATTATGTAATCATATATCATAATCATGCATTTTTTCACAAAACCTTCGTCACTGACCTTGTTCTTCTCTTCATTAACAGGTGCTCCACCAAAGATTGAAGCTCTTCCGCAGAACGTCATCGCCGAGCCGGGGAAGTCCCTGACCGTGGCGGGGGTGTTCTCCGGAGACCCCGCACCCTCTGTCCAGTGGGTCCACTCAGGTCGGACCCTCCCCAACGGGAATGAGCGGTACCACGTGGAGAACACCGCCGACCTCTCCATCCTCAGGATCTCTGTGGTGAAGGAGGGCGACGCCGGAGCGTACACCCTCCGACTGTCCAACGAGCTGGGCTCCGACTCTTCAACTGTCAATGTTCACATTCGGTCCATGTAAAAAAAACAACAAAAAAAAGTTTAATTTATATCCCCCGTTTCCCTCATCCAGAACCTTTTTATTTAGTGAATTAGCAACAATAATCCTTGATAAAGATCTGGATTTCTGTTCTTGTAAATATGAACTATTTTTGTACCAAACTTGACATTCATTTATGCCAAACTAGACTAAAGTCTAAAGTTGTTATAAAATGTGCCATATTGGACAATTATGACTTAGGATTTTTGAACCACTTTTCTGTGACATGTACATAATGTATATAGCCGAATTTAACGGTTATGGGAAATGTATGCATTGTTATTTATGACAATAATATTAACTGAAACAAAAGAACAAGTGTTTTAACAGGAGAAAGTTTCACCAGGAACGAATACCCTGTCAAACCGAGAAACTAAACTCTGTGCCTCAACGATAAGTTGAAGTCTTTAAGATTGCCTCAACAGGTAGAGAGGCTCCCTGTTGATGTTATGAACCACAAACAGAAAGACAAAGTTATTGTTTTGGATACGCATCTGTGCGTGAGATATTACAGTTTCCTATGAGTTGTACCATGAGCGTAAGACCCTGAGTGCTGTTTGCATTACCCTCATGTAAGCAGCATGAACCGGCCTTGTGCTCAGACTGACTGTGTCGTACCACCATGATTTGATGACCAGCTCAGAGTGCGAGCGGCCTGCACTCTCAGCGTTTAGATCATTTTAATAAAGAGCGCTGTTTCTGGCACAGGACGGCCGGACTGGCTTCTTAAAATGTAACATCTCCTGGCCATAACTGAACAGAAGGTCAAAGCCGGCTCTGCTGTGCAGAAGCAGCGCCGTCTCTTGGAGGATAGTTAGCTGACGTGTTTGTGTGTTGGAGTGCGAGTGTTTGTAGCTTTTAGTCATTTCACCTTCAGGAGTCAGGGTCGTCTTCATTCACCACAGTGACTCCATCTCCTGTGAGAGAAGAGAAGCAGACATGTTTCACCCTGCATTTTGATTTAATTGACCTATTGATGTAGAACTATATTTCATCCTCCTTGAGTTTTATGCATTACTGATTTAATAAAGCGTGATTTCAGCACTACACACGTTCTCTCCCGTTTGTGTCTTTGGTGTTTTCCTGAAGTCTTGTATGGATGGTCTCTAATTAAAAGTAAATTACATTTAATCAACCTCAATACTGAAGTGCCATTTTGAGGTATTTTACTTGAGTATTTCCATTTTATTCTACTTCATACTTTTACTCCACTACATTTATCTGATGGCTGTAGTTACTAATTACTTTACATAATATGATAATCTTATATATACACAACTCATTGTTAAAGAATAAACCAGCAGTTTCCAACCTTTGATTTGTTGTAGATTAAAGTACTCAACAGTACATATTGCATATATTTATGGTGTGTGATTAACATTACAGCCTCAGGGGGCGCTAGGTTGTGATTCTGATTCTTAAGTTTTAGTTCTGTGGTTCAGACATTTATCTGCAAAACTAATGACATGTACTTTGTGTTTTCTCAGGCTACCTGAGTGACCTAAGAGTCCCGGAAATGCTCCGACTTGATTGGTAGTCACTGATTGACAGGAGCCAGTGAATGTTCAGATTTTCACGGACACAGAACTACAGACCAACAAGTCAGACAGCTAACCAGGCACAGGATGACATCACTCACCTGTCTCTTGCTGTATGACTCCTTCAGCTTCTTCAGGTGCATCGTCACCTTAAAGTGAATCTCAGTGTTGTCCTGGCGACAGAAACATAAACATCATGTAAACACACGCGACAGGTAAACTCGGCTCATTCAGGCTCATGAGACTGAAAGTATGAAATCAGTGAGGTGTTGTTGAGCGTCTCCTCAGTCTCGATGGGCTGCTGATAACCAAATACACTGCTATTAGTGTCATTTTCAAGATGCTGGTATTGATTTGGTATCTATGTATTGATTCTTGTGACATCTTTAATTTATCCAGAATGGTTCCCAAAGACCACCAGGGGTCCTTGAGAGGGCTGCAGGGGTGTTTTAGTGTTTTATTACACTAACTTCCAGGGAATATTTCTTCTTAGATGGGATTCTTTTGGACAAAATCCTCTCAATCATGGGTTAGTGGTCTATTGTGAATCTATTCTGGAGGTCACTGACTGAAGTTTGGGATTTTGAGAAACCAGGCAATCTCAGAGTGCTGGATTTTTCTAGCTTCCATTAATATCCATTGCTCACGTTTTGCCTCTCTGGGAAGCAAACAGTGACGTTTGTTCTGTTAAGTCTTTCTATTTGGACCGTTCACAATTTCTAAATCTGAAACCATGATTTTAACTTTTTTGTTGCTTAATAAATAAAATTTATTATGAATGTATGAATGTTACTATGGGTGTTGTACAAATTTCTGCTTTGATTCTTTCATAATTTAATAAGTAAGTAGGCTAAGTTAATAGTTATAATAGTATGCATATTTATAATATTTTTTCATTGTTCAACACAGGCCATTTTGGTAGAGGCATTAAATATATGTCAACAGAACAAAACTTTTTTTTTTTTAACTTTTGTACAGCACTTTGTAGGCTGGACATTTTACTGCCATCATTAAATCGCCTTCAGTCCAAAATGGCAAAGGCGTCACCTGCTGCGGCTGAACGGCCTTTCACTTCTTATCAATGTCAATTCTTTGACACGACTCCAAACTCCAGCTGGAGTAAGTAAGTTAGTTAGCTGCGGCTAGCAGCAAAGCTAACAAGTTAACGTGAACAGTGTAGCTCAGTGTTGCCAGGTCTCACGCTTTCACGTTCAGTCTCACACTCTCACGCTGCCCAAACAGTTCTCCCGCCAAAACACTGCGACAGCACCAGAGATGAGCAGGCGAACGTACGTACTGTTGGTTACGTAGTGTGACCCCCACTCTATGAGTATGGGCTCTTAAATTACTCTCTGAATGGTCCGCGAAGTCAGTGAGTGACAGAATGAGTGCTTATGTATGTATCTGGCTGAGTGTGTGCGTGTGTCTGGAGCAGTATACTGTAGGTTCTTGTGTTCTTTTGTTTCTTTTAGTTTATTTCTGGTTCTTGCTGCTTGTGAACATTCAATAAAACCGTGTAGTTTTCATATTGGAAACAACATGTCTTTGACTTTCATGAGTGAATGAGCCTGTGTGCCCTTTATTGGGTTAGTGTTTGTCTAATATGTGAAATTGTGGTGTAGTCAGGCTGTATCCTTAAATCTTAGAATATAAGGTCCCGCTCCATGTAAGTGCACGTGCACGTATGTGTGATTAAGCCCATGGTATCAAAATCTCTCTCCAGACAGGTACCCAAAGTTGGCAGCCCTGGTGCAGCTGCTCGCTGCCCGGGTGTGTTGACTCGCTGTGCCCGGGCGCTGTCCTCTCTTTGCCACTGGAGGTTTGAGCGAAGAGCCGAAGATGAGCACGAGAATCATTCCGTCCAGTCCGCGAGACAAAACACAGTGACGTCACAGAAGAGGCGTGTCTTTTAGGGATCACTACCGGAACTTCTGCCATCATGCCATAACAATAATAATAATAATAATAATAATAATAATATGTGGTCAGTGGTGGAAGGAAACCAAGTACAGTGGTACTTGTACTTTACTAGAGTAATTCCGTTTCATGATACAAGACATGAAAATCTTGCAAGTTGCAAGATTTTAGCAAGTTGCAAGATGGCGCCGCAGATGGCTGCCTCGGTGTGTTGGTGCGCGTTGTTTTGTCTTGTTTGGTTTGTTAATTCGGTTTTCTGCCGTGGTACCCGGTGCTCTTTCACCAGAGAAGAGCTCATGATCATCAGGGATACAACTTCTGTGGATTTATTTCCAACTTTCCTCGCCCCATGCGTGGAATTACTGAACATTCTGGTCAAAGGTGCCCTCACCTTTGTCCATGCAGTTAAACGCCGGAGGAGAGGGAAACGTGCCGGTGCGCTTGTGCGTCTTCGCCGGCGCGGACTTCGAACACCGCTACCAGCAATATTTCTCTCCAATGTGCGTTCGTTGTGCAATAAACTGGACGAACTTCAGCTACTGGTGGGGAAAAACAGGGACGTTTCTTCATCTTCCGTTTTGTGTTTC
>LKNJ01000449.1:0-195950 GCA_002120245.1 Maccullochella peelii
TAAGCCTGATAATAGATCAGGATTAGAGTTAATCTCCTGACTCAGAGCAACTGTGTATTTACATGTTGGAAATTCACCCAGTTATTTGAATCCTCCTCACCATGGTGACAGCTGAATGGTGGGAGCGGCTCCAAAAGCAGTCCTGTAATAGTGAAATTCAAGGTCACCTTGTCACTAATTATGTTCTCCAGCACTTCCTCTTAAATAGAGTGCACCCCTCCTACTTTTATCACTGTCGTTGTGTGACAGGATAAGCCCCCAGGATCTCGTTCATAAAGTTGCTGATGTAGATCTGGATGAGGGTGGCTTTTGAACATGAATCTCCCAGTGCATCGATTGCACTGTGTGGATTTAATAAAAAATGTGTTTTAAAATTTAAAATAAACAGGAAATAATGTTTGATATGGAGGGAGAACCTTGTCACCAGAGGGAATCTTAACTACAACAGTATAGCTAAGAGGGGGAGGAACCAAAGACATTAATCAACTAATTAGCAGTCCCTCTTTTAACTGCTAATTTAATATATTCCTCTCAGACTCTTTAATGGTATATTCCCCTGTCAGTTATAACGAAAGAGAGGTTTAGCATTTCAAAAGTGTATCCAGGCCTTGCAATGACAGGGTAATAGAATGGTCACAGAGGCTGGGAGGAGGCCTGAGCTCAGGGAGTGAGAAAGAAAAGGATACTGGGGAAAGGCCGTCCTCAATGCCACCTCTCAGTCTCCCCAGTTGAGGAAATGAAAGGGAGGGAGGTCTGAGCCTTTTTAAAATGCACAAGGCAGAGCACCCCATGATAGCATGGCTTCTCCACCACAGCAGACGCCAGGCCCAGGTCAAGCCTTCTGGGAGATCCTTAGCATGCAGAATTTAGATACATGATGTGGCTGTACTACACCAAACCAAACCCTCAATGCCACACTGAAGCTTTGTACCAGCATCATTTAGCACAACCTCACCTCTCCCCACATGTCCACCTTTATAAGAAAAAAACCACACCAGCGTTCTTGCCTCGCAGTTTTCCACCACTATCACCCTAATCAGCACATTCTCTGCCATGAGGGACCAGTAAGAATATGCACTGTGAGCACAGAGAGCCAGATCAGGAGTATTCCCAGAGTTGGTGTATCATGGTATGTTTGACTGCTTCGTTCTCCGTTCTTCTCCCTCCACCCCCCTTCCACACCCTGGGGTAGCCTTTGTGTAGCTGCACTCCCCCCCTCTACGCTCCTCACACACCCTCAGTATCTCATGAACCATTCTCTTCCCCTCCTCCATGCCTTACAATCACCCTGTTAAGGCGACACAATGCAGCCTCCCCGTCCCCACAGACTTTTTCTGCGTGTCGGCGTGCTTTATTTAAGAAAGGCTCTGCACTGACCAGCCACAAAAAAGGCTAGTCTTAAAAAATTGGGCCAAAACAAAAAATGCGGGGGATGGGTAAAAGGATGAAGAGATTCCTTAAGCCCCCTTTTGCCACCCCACACAAACACACTCCCCACCTCTCCGCCTTTCCTTCTCACTCACGTCTATATTAGCGGAGTCATTGGGAAACTAATCCAAGGTAAAGCTAGATCAAGTAAACATGCATATACAACATAGAATCTCTATGCGGATTAGCATTACGTAATTTGCTCGTGCATTACTGTTTCTGCAGTGTAAACTTTTTGCATTTTTCGTAACAGGAAGCAAAGCTGTGGGAATTCTCAGCATGCCATTTGTGAACCGAGACAGAAACCAGACAACACCTTTCATCCTATAAGGACACGCCATTTATAACTTCCACACAGACTGGCAATAGGGAATGGTTGTCCTCCACATCAACTGTCAGAACAAGATGCATTTACTATACTTGCTGACCCATGAGTCTAATATGCTGGACACGCCTGCTGATTTATAGTATCAGCCTGCTCCAGACTAAAAAGCTTATATGAAGTTATGTTCCGATTATCCTTCGTGTCGACGGCTTAACTCTATCTGGCTATACGTTTTTAAAGCTTATACTGACAGATGATTTGACAGACAGAAGTGATACTTGCTAAATAAGCCATAACAACATTATCAGCAAGCAATGAGCATAACTCACCTCATTTCTAACCATCTAAACCGAAGCCTGGTGAGACACAGCAGTTAATTCCTGAGGAATTTGAAATACCAAGAGGTTGACACACAGGCCGTTGGGATGTATCCTTAGTTTTATAAGGTTATCTAAATCCTCTGATTCTCTGTGCAGACATGCATATCAGTCACGCTGTAGCAACGTCAAATTACAAACTATTGACGTCAGATGGATTTGTTAATTAATCCAATTAAGCAGCGCCTTTAGGTTATTAAAGAAAGAGCAGTTGGATGAAATCAGATCATTAAGAGTCACCGCCTAATTATCTGCCCTCAAACAAACTGCTTTGAAATGTTTATATAGTCAAGT
Organism: Maccullochella peelii; assembly: GCA_002120245.1. Classification (NCBI taxonomy): domain Eukaryota; kingdom Metazoa; phylum Chordata; class Actinopteri; order Centrarchiformes; family Percichthyidae; genus Maccullochella; species Maccullochella peelii. Next base: position 2,425 of record LKNJ01000449.1, read on the forward strand.
CATTAATGAGTTAGCCACAGTACTCATGAACAGGAAGAGGACACGGGCTGCCCTCCCACATTCCTCTATGTGGTTTCACTAAGCCAAAGTCTGCCTAATCCTGGATCTTAGGGTGTAAAACCCTGCTTGATTTGGATTAGGATCAGATTAATGTGTATTAGTGGAAGTTATAGCGACATAGCTTTATGGACACTGTCACCACACACAGGTGTGACACAGCAGACATGAGACCCTTTCCCATTATGTTTCTCAAGGCACCTACTGCCCTCACACAACATCAGTTCAGAAGGTTAAACCCTCAAAAACAACATGATTGTTGGGCTATTTGGAATACCAGAACACTATTTAAAAAAACATGATAAACATAAGTGGGTAACTGTGAGAGATGGTGAATGGAAGAGGCTGGCTTTAATGAGTATGTTTTCAGGCCATGTGAAAGGTAATGGTAAGATGACAGAGATGAGTCTCACCTGTGGTCTCTGCTCATTAATTGGCCCCAGAGCCTGCTGTGTCCTGTCATATCGTCATGATGTAGAAGGTGGAAGGGCTCTGCAATTTATCAGCATTTACGAGTCAATTTGTCAAGACCTCAACGGGTAGGTGCTGCTGGGGCTGGCGCTGATTACCAGGGCACCACTCCCACAGCCCATATTTTTATGAGCACTAGAACATACTCACACTTATACACCCTGTTATGCTTGCATATAATGATCCAAAGTGTTGACAACAACATGGATGCATATTTTAAAAAGAAGATATTTGCTTTGAAATTATATCCTGACTGTTAATATATATCGTTCTAACAGCCCTTATTTCCTCAAAGTAATCTGTGGTGTCATTTTGAGTGTGAGAAGTATAGCCACCACTTGCCCTCATCTGAATGGTACCTCTGAGATGAGTATAAGGTCTGACAAGCACTTGGAGGAGAGATAACAACCATTTAGTGTATAGTAGGAGGACAGATCGCATGATAACAAGGCAAGACATGATAGATGGAGGTATCAATTTACAACCTTCAGACAGGGCAAGGCGGCAATCAGCAAGTCACCACGACTTGACAAGGGCAAAGGTCATCTCATCTCTCTCCCTCTATTTCACACATACAAGTAGTATAAAATACTCTTACAACCAAGCCAGCAATGTGAAAATGAACTTGATATTATCCACAGAGATGTTACTAAACACCATTTAGAATTTACTTAATAGAGTTGATACCTTAACTACGCTAGAATGAAGCTGTTAACCCTCCAATTAGCAGCAAATATGAAATCTTTTCCTGGCAAGTGGCATGTAATCCAATTTTCCTGACACTAGTGTCTAATCCAAGACCAATCCTTTGAGTATCTGCTGTCCAGTCCATCTCTATTAAACAGGCCCTATTCTCACGCCTCTCCCCAGAAAACATCCCCAGACATCCCCACGGTTAGGCGTAATTGGAAACCCTGGTGTCTTACGGCCTTTCTCACAGGACAGGGCCATTAGTGGCTCAGCCCAGGCTCAGGATCTTGCCGAGGGTGGAGCAGATGGAGCCACCACTACCTAGCTCTAAACGCTCACCTCTCACCCTACTTCCTGTTTAGAGTTTCCTCAAATGACTGTGGTGTCACAGGCTTTCCCCATCATTACATGATGCCGCTCTACAGAAAACAAAGACCCAATACAGGAAACCAGTCAGGAAGCACGAATAACATCTGAATTTGGATGATGAAATCCTGCTGAAAGACACTGACTCAAAAACTGGACAAACACATCCTCCAGACACAGAAGTAATACCTTTCAGTTTGAGCTGAGATCCCTAACATTTATACTCCTGCAGAAAGACTTTTTGAGGTTTAAACTTTTTACAATTACACTATTACTTAGGTAATTATATAGGTGTGTTGGAGCTACAATAAACAGTAGTAGAGGGCCTGGACATCACTGATTTTACTCTGGTACGGTAGGTTTATATGTATGAGTATTAAATTAACAAACTACCTTATACATGTTTTTTGTCTTAAACTGTTCCATTTTTTTTTTTTTTACAGGTTTTGTACAAGTTCTTCTTTGTGTAAAATGCCCCTCTAGCTCCCATTCAGGATGCACTTTTCCTAATGTCTTATAATGGGGTGGCAGGCATTTGTTTCCTCATAACTTAGAAGCAACTGACCTGGAAAACCCCAGCTATGATGGTCCAGGGGCTCTATAAAGACATCCATGTGATGGGTGAGGAGGAATAATGTGTAAGATAATAAGGAACAATACAAGCGGCATCAGAGGGCAAAGACAACTGAAAGCAAGCTGTTGTAGCTCCACATAAGCTGTATAAATGGCATAAAGCTGAATTAAAACAAGACCAACAGTCAGTGGAAAAAAAAGACAAATGAAAAAGAAGAATTTGTGACATTTGAGATGGTGAGGACTTTCATTTTAAAAACATTGAACATTAAAATGTTGCACTCAGCAGTAACAGTCATCCATGGGCAGAATCGCGACGAACATGGAAACATGGTCTCCATAGGGGCTGGTGCTGTCTGCATGAAGGATGATAGCTGCTCTCTCCACTGATCCCACATGGCTTCAGCACTTTATGTGTGACTTTATGTGTGCTCAGCTCTAAAAATTAGACAACCCCCTTTACCCCGAGAGTCTCAGCAGAGTCAATACACATTACAAACACCACACAAAGGCCTCACTGTTTGACAAAAGTCCAATGTTCAAAAAATATTTTCCTATTGGGAAAGTTTCTGTTTACATTCGCCCTGCAGCAACCATTTTTCACTGAGAAGGCTAAACTTTAGTAATACATTTTCAAACTTTATGGAATGATTTTGAATAACTGTATAAGTATAAATATATGTAGCTTCATAAAAAAATGAAGAGATAAATTGGGATTTTTTTTTCTCCTCCGACTTTTTTTCAAAATTCAACTTGTGAAAGCCAAATAAAAGACTATATCTGATTACTTCCGAATAATCATCACTGACTTACCTGAGCACACATGGAGAATTCCTAACAGAAATACAAATCCAATAGAAGTTGGAGACATCATTCAACGTCTCTCTTATGAGAAATGTTCTTGTGTAATCCAAATTATTCAATAAACAATTTAGGCATCCGCTCCTTCATGTCAAACTGCAAAACAAAATCTTAGAATCCAGAGTTTGAAAAATTAACACCCAGATTTTGGCTTGTGAGTCACAAAAAGCAAAAATATCATGTTTTTATTATCACGATTTATCACAAGAGTTTAAAAAGATGTGGGAAAAATCATACTAAAACAGTTCAAAAAGACCGAAAATGCTCTGTTTTCAGTAGTTCAGCTGAACTGAATTATGTGTTAAAAGTATGTTAGAATATCTGAGCAGAGAAGTAGAAGAGCTCTATCCTTTGAATTCATCCCGTTGCTGCCGTCTGGCAATCTCATTCAAATCATTTAGTTCCTTTGTGCAAAAACAGGACAAAATAATAAATCCACTGTAACTGAAAAGTGAGTAAAATAACGGGAGCGCTCGCTGTAGTCCACTCTAAAAGGCTCTATCCTTGCAGTCACATTATTTCAGTCCAGTTTTGAATCTGTCACTTGAGATCGGAAACTTTGCGAGTTAGTCCTGTCCTTCCTCATCCACCAGATCCGCACACAAGATCAGTGCAACTTTTCCATCACTTTTCCCCCGTTTCTCCTCTGCTGCAACTCCGATTGAGCCTCGTGCGCGTCGCAGACCCCCGGACCTCAGGCGAGAGGGGGGACATACGGATTCATATTCACAGCATTTCATTCAAGGAAAGCGGAATGCCTCGTCAATTGGTATGCGCCTTTCTACCCCCTCCATAGACCCGACAATGTTTCCCAGAGAAGAAATTTAACCTCTTCTCGCCTGGATCCCACTGAGCTGCGCAGTTATACAGCGCACACTGGCAGGGTACTGTATTTTCTTTAACCATATCCAATAATAAGAGAAACCTTGTAAAAACTATTCAGACATCTTTTTTTATTCTTTCTGCGGTTCATGACTAAAAACAAATCTAACAGGCTATTCCAAAGATAATCCTAAAGGGACTTAACAGTATGTTTTGGAACTCAGTAGTTATTATAGACAGTATAATGGTTCTAAAATACTTTAGGGTTTTGTTTTGTATCCTGCGGTTTCATAGTCCATTCATTTTCTAATATTACAAACTAGATTAGCTATAAAATCATATATTAAATGTATTAATTTTTTGTCATCAAACTCTCCAAACATGATATATTGTATAGATGTACCATTTTCATTAAAACACTTTTTGTTTTACATGTGAAACCTCATGCCTCTAGCCCACACGCAGGACTATGTTGCCTATGTTCGAGAAAACTTAATCATAGCGATTCCAAAGAGCAACCAGTGTTCCGATATAAGAATAATATAAATCCAAAGAAAACACATTAGTGCACTATGACCACATATGGTTAATTAATAACTGGTTTGACAATTTAGCTCGTGATTCATGTTCCTAATTTAACATTTTCCCCCCAATGTGACATAAACTTGGGACTCACATAAAAATGTGTTTCTCATCTCTTTTTCTCTGCCATGGTGTGACCAGTTTAGCCTATAGCCAGCTATTCCTTTTGAACCTCTGAGTCTAACCATCCAAGAGTAGCTCTGTTAGATCTGGCAAGTATACTTTATCACTGTTGCAAGTTATCTTGCATTAAAAGATCTCATATGTGGGAGAAACATGAATAACTAAAAAGAACAGCTGCAAAACTTTCACATTTCCACAGCTCAGCTCAAAGCGTCTATGTCGGATCAACTGCACATTTGTTGCCAAACAGCGCCCTCCAGTGAAGGTTGTCTGAACTAATGTAAGAAGACCTGTTTTCACCAGGGAAGAATACATATGGTTTTCAGAGTGTGATGTTTCAAATACTTCTCAGAACACACAACGCGTTTAATGACAATCTTGTCTCACAAATTCAGTGTTGAAGGCTTCTAGGTAACAGTGGACACTCATGTTCATTCTCTTACACTGAGTGCAATAATCAAAGCACTATATCTTGAGAAGGGCAAGTCAATGTACAACACAGTACAATATGTTTTAATAGGTGCAAGGACTAATGTTTCATTGCAATGTGCATCTTCATCAGAGTGAAATATGCAATATTAATAAATATTATAGTATAAATATATAAGTATAAATAGCCCTCATAAGCATATTTTTTTTTCAACAGGACCATGACAACACTCCATTTAGCACATACAGTAAATATACAAAATCACCGAAAATTAACAAGTTATTCTCATACTAATGAAAAGCTGAACATCAATGATCACATGAATAGCTAGAAAATAAGCTATTCATATACAGTACCCTGCTGTTTGCTCTACAAATTGTACTTAGATCTATTTGAACCAAGCTGAATTTTACTGCCCCATGGATCCCCTTCAGTGACCCTTGCATGTCTCTATGCACCAGTTTGAAAGCCCATCTGGAGTCTGCATGAAAATGAATGCTACCCGAGTGAAATATTTGGACAAAAGTCTGTCTTTCAACTCCGAACATGTTTTCATTTCTTATTCATCCATGTGTGCATTATATTACAGTTTTACACACTCCATTCCCACTTGGTCCTCATGTGCCCTGTTTTCCTGAAAGCTTTTATAGCCCTGGATCTGTAAAGTGGCTGTTCAGCTGAATGCCACCAATTGAATAGTAAAATGTCCTCTAGCCAGCAGCAGGGAACTGTAACATAGAAGCAATTATCAGAAAAGTCCTCACTTAGAACCAGGAGGGTGTCTGGAAGGGCTGATTGCTACAACAGGACGTGATGATTTTGAATATTTGATGTAGCACAGCACAATGCAAAACAGACACTGTTATCACAGATCACCAACAGTGCTCTCATCTCTATTTTTTCCTCACATTACCTGCAAATCAAAGAGTGAAGGTAAATTAAAATGCAAAATGTGGAAAAAGAGTGGTATCAGTAGTTTTTACTGGTATTATTGTACCGTTTTAGATCAGATTTCAAAGAAAACCCCACCCTAAAAAGTATACATATGTTAAGTTAATCTTTGGACTTTGCCCATGGCCCCACCTCTATCACCACATTTTCATAGTTTAATGTTGCATCAAACCCTTTGGTATTCAGGTTTGGTTTGGTATGGTTATCAAAAGAAGAAAAAAAGAAGTTATGATGACTGAGCTCTGAACAGGGAGGCTCCCTTACAACCTTGATCAGACCAGCAGAAGCAGGAAAAATGACAAATTATCAGGGCTGTGGTGGCAGCAGAGACAGCGGAGAGCTTTTAACACCACAGCCAAATGCTTTCACACAAAACAACGTCCAAAAATATACAAGGTACAAAAGGATAAAAAAAGCCCCCATCTCGGACTCCAAAGTGCTCCAAGGCTTTAACAACCACTAAAGACAACCAAAACAACTTTGGATGTTGTCAGAGGTTTGATGAGTCATTATTTTTTGGATGGCATTTATGTAATATAGCAATTTTTTGTACTTACTGTGAAAGACTTGGTTGCATTTATGTGGTTTGCTGTGGGAGTGCCTCAAAGTCTTGGGGTTTTGGTGAGGTCCAAAATTATTAGGCAGCTGTTCGCACAATTGAGACTTCTGTGGACCCTTATGGTCTTTAGGAACTCCCAACATGACCAGCATGGCAAACAGCACCACCAACAAACACAAAATATGCATGGTGATGTGTGTGGACAATGCAGGGTCAGTAGATGTGCATATAACTACCATAAAAACACAATTTTCTTGCTAGTTCAGTGGCTGTAGACTGGTATTCTTTGAAAAGTGGCAAATAATAAAAATCCAATCCAAAGATCCACCTGAAAATTCTCAAAAACAACAACGAAAAGCAAAACATTGCTACACTTCCCACCAAGAGTCCTTCATGCTGCTATATCCTTGAGATCTGCCAAATACATAAACCCCTGCAGTCTTGGCCAGTCTCCTAAATCCAGTGACAATGTTTCCCCCCAGAGTACGATGGGATCTTAATGAGGGCAACTCTGTACACAATGTGCATGGTGAAGTTCACTCCCCTCTCCATCTCGCCGTCTAATCGCTCAATGGAGAGTCTGTCTGCTATCTTCCCGGCCTTTTTATCTTTGATAAATCTCCTTTTAATATTCAAAAGGAGTTTGTGGACGTTCTGCCTTTTCTTATGATATTTCTATGCATGCAGCAGGACGGGGGATCCTGTAGGCTACATGCTGAGCGCCTTTTCAGATGTGTTGGACTCTTCACAAAACCTAGGCCCCCCTCAGCATAGAGGTGATGGGGTGACACACAGGCGGGGTAAGGCGAAGGAGCCCACATTCCCTTTTCCCTAACTAAGACTATTTAATGGCTTTCATTCCCATCTCAGCAGCGCTCCAAAGGCATAAAACAAAACCTTTCCCCACTCGAAAAGATACTCCCTGTTGAGAGGCAAACAAAACACTCTTCCCCAATAGACAGAATACTTTTCCATCCTCAGAAAAAGTGATGCATTTTGGGATTTCACACTCTACAGGCTGAAGTTTTACCTCTTGAATATGTTAGGAAGTAAACAGAAACTTGACAAAGTTGCAGCCAGAGTCACCTTGGACAGAATGTGGCAGTCACAGGTACAGTATGTTTGAGCTCCTTTCACAGGCACTTTAGTTGGATGGTTACCATACTTCACTTGCCTCACATTCACCACAGCCTTTTATCATTCATGTCCTGTCCTTGAGGAGGCATCCTTTTATTTATTCATTGTGCTACTTTTCTTTTTATAAGACAGCAATTCAAATTTGTAGACTTTGTGAGTTGGCAATAGGCAGCGCGTCTCCAAGGTGTTTTGAAAAGATAAACACGAATAACATGAGGCAAAAGGACCGCGTTTGATTGAGCTCCTTTAGGATTTTCCAAGACAATCAGTAAAACGGCTGCTGGGTAACTTTGACCTGCTTCAGTTTTTGGGCTGTGATCCATTTTACAGTTACACAAGTAGCCCATCACAAATCAGAAGCAGTATCTAGGATGACTCAGTGAACCAGTCAGGAGTGCAATGTTCTCTGACAAGAAAGGGCAAGACTCTCAGGAGTGTTATGCTCATCAACAGACTTGAAGCTGTGCGGAAAAGGTGAGGAAACTGGATGAAACACTGGCTGACTGATGACATCAATTTCTGTCATTTTAAATCTCTGTCCTCTTCTCCTCACCAACCTCAATGGAGGACCAAAGGCTTAAAATAGAGGAGTGTAAACATATGGAATTGCGGTTAACTCAGCTGAGCCAACATTTATCCAATCTCTTGCAACATACGGAAATCTCTTATTTTTAAAACTTCCTGTAAGAAGTAGCTGTTGCATGATTTATATGTGCGGTCGCTCAAATCTGTAGGATACATCATGTTAAATGAAGGCCTTACAAGGAGGAGAACTCTCCCTGCTCTGTCATGGCACTCTTGAGAATGAGATGATTTTCAGGTGGCGTGACAGATTGTTAACGTGGGGCAGACAAAGACTGAAAGGAAGGGATGGGAGACAAGAAGTGATGTGAGGGAGGAGAGTAGAAATCACCTGAAGTCCTGAGGAAGTTCAAGATCATATTGGTGTTACTGTGTCACTGCTAAAAGAGGGAACAGATCATTTCTGATTGGTTTCTGAGGGAGTGGTGAAGCTCCAGGAGCACAAACCATGTCACAACTGCAAGTCCTTGCCATCTTAAGAAATCTACTATGCTTGACTTGAAGTGACTTTCTGTAGTGTTTCTAATTGCAGACCAGCCAAACATTCTGATTTATGTCCATTTTGAAAAACTAAGATGGCTTGTGATTAAAAGTCAAGACTGTTGAAATGTATGAATAACATAGTTAAGATTAATCAATATGGGTTAAAAAGTGTAATGCACACATCAGTATTTTGTCTTAAATATAGCTAAGGGACAAAATTCTGAGTTAAATTCAAATCACAGCTGGCCAGTCAAACTAAAACCAACCATATTTAGACCTTGACACATATCAGTAGAGACTGAAAGTGAAGCAATAAGTGCAGTCTTGTCATATTTCTGGAACATCTACGACAGAAACCTCAGTGATTGTCAGGCCATTTCCCCCTGCCTGTCCACTGTGGACAATACTCTGGCCCTTCAGCTCCACACAAGAGACCAAGAATGTATAATTCTGGGCTCTATCCCAGAATAAATACAGTTAACTCACTCAGATGAACCTCAGAAACTAGCCAAAGGGTCTTTTAAAAATTGGACAAGACTAAAAATGTCTCTTGTCACTATTATATTGAGCACTTGCCAGAGAGTAGAGAAGTAGAGTGTAACAAAACATAAACAGAAGAGTGAGAACATTCTTTTCCTCACTACAGCCTCTCTGTTCAGCTTTCAGACATGATAAAAAAAAGACAGGGGTCCAGTGAAAGAAAATGACAGAACTAAACAAATCTGTTTCTGTTCAGGGAATGCCCCCATGCATGACACTCCTGCAAGAAATGAGAGGCAAGTTGGGGGGGTTGGGGGCAGACACTGAGGAGAAAGAAAGAGGGGGAGCTTCACAGGATGCCGCGACGAGGTTTGGAGCACAAAGCAGGATGAGGCGATAAACAGGCTGTTGCTTTTCCGCTTGCCTGCGCACACTGAATCCCTCTTTCCCTGTGTCTTTTAATGGGCCTCACATTAGCATCTGTTTAGCGTCAGCCTCGACATGGCCTGTGGAGGCTGATTAAAATAACGCAGCTATCACATAACATCCTGGCAGCAACATCAAAATACAGTTAGACGTTGGGATATTTGCAGCAACAGACGTTCAGGAAGTGAATGTTCTGCACTTCTGTTTGTGTTCAAACTCTCCTCCTGTGCGATTATGTTCCATATGGAAAGATATGACGTTTATTATGTTAGTAACAAGTATTCAGCATTAAGATTACTAGGCAGCACTTCAGCACTACAGTACCCAATTCGTGCATTTCCATGCGTGACTGCACTGGCATAACAGGAAGATGAGATGAGAACACAATTGGACAATATTAAAGACTGACTGTCTTGGACTGTCCTTGGATTGCTTGTCTTTTCATCAAACGCAGCTTGTTGAGTGACCTGCGCCTCACTCCTTCCCTCACAGAAATGCATAGTGGCAGAAACAAGCAGCATTGTGTTTCATGCTTAATTGGTTTAGAGAGAGGAGAGCTTTAATAACTGACAGTGGGGCGCAGGGTAACTGAGCCAAGAGATTCCTTTGTTCTTATCACTGCTGGCCCTTAGACAATCACAAGGCAGCGAGATAAAAAACAAGATCCTGACCAAGAGCAGAGCTCAATCAGAGCAACAATCTGACCATTATTTAAGCGAAAACAAACAGCAATTTACTCGTCAAATCTCTTCATTATTTGTAAGTATTACATTGCAACTGCATTATCTTTATGGGAAAAGGCTCTTCCGTTCAGTCAGTAATTTTCTCAGTATACAGATGTGACTGCACTGACAATGACAGATGAAACAACTCAATTACTGTTCAATTAAAGAGAACCAGTTACACATTCAGGACATTGTCACCAGCGTGAAACTATACAATAGACTCTTTGATGTACCAAACTTTTAAAAATGTTCAGTTCTCAGACTCCAGACAGGAATAACTGAGGAAGAGAAACGTGATCAAATATTCACAATTTGCTGGAGGGTGTGTGTTCAGATCAGTTGCTCAGTTTGTCATTCAGCATTGAGTTTTGAGAGACATTCAGTCAATTCCCTTTTCATCAAAAACACATTTTGTATTTTGAGACTACACCACATTATTGAACAAGACGTAAGAGTCTACTGCCAATCTAGTATCTCTGTGAGGCTTTACTTTTGGTGCTTTGAGCTGAATGCTAATGTTAGCGTGCTCACAATGACAATGCTAACATGCTGAAGTTTAGCAGGTATAATGTTTACCTTCGTAGATTAGCGTGTTGGCATGCTAACATTTTCTATTTAGCACTAAATACAAAGTACAGCTGAGGCTGATGGGAATGTCATTTGTTTTAAAAGGTATTTGCTCATAAACCAAAGTGCACAAATTAAACATTTGACCTGATGATGGCACTGGCAAAGTCAGGGGATCACCAAAATTATTACAAGTCATCTTGGGGGGAAATTAATGTGTGCACCAAATTCTTGACAATCCATCCAATAGCTGTCATGATGGTTCACTCAAAATCACAAAGTCAACCTCATGGTGGCATTAGAGGAAAAGTCAGGAGATCACCAAAGTCAGTTGGATTCATCCTCTGGGGTCCATGAATATCTGTACAATATTTCATGGCTACAAAGTCAGTCAGTGCCCAGATCAAAATACTTTCTGCAGTTTTTGTGGGCAAGATGAACATTTCTAATTTGGTTTTCTACATGTTGTCTTTCATATTATTAAAGATAAATCAATAAAGGCAGCAAAAATACAAATTGTTCTCTCAATATTCTAGACAAACCTCAACTGCAAACCCAAACTGCCACAAAGCTGAGAACTGATGGGACATCAATATTTTCTTTCTAAAAGTTATTTCTCTCAGAAACTTTCCAGAACTGTACTTTGAATATCATTCTGCAGGAGTTTTGGTTTCAATGGGGCCTTAGAGCCAACATCAGTGACTGATCTCTCTCTGAAGACCCTGAGCAGAGAAAAATGCAAAGACAGTGCTCATGCTCAAAGAATTCCCCGTCCCTCAAATAAAAAGCCTATTCTTTCTTTTTCTTTCCCTGGTGCAATCAGCTGCCAAAACAAACTGGCGCTGTGATGAATGTAATAAATATGATCGATGGGATATCTGGCGCTGCTGACCTCACACCACACGCCAGAGTCCAGGGAGCAGGTGCTGCTCAGATTTACAGCCCCCCCCCACTCAATCTCATGATATTCTCCTCTCTCACACACAGATGCTGAGCCCTGCTGGGACACAGCCACACTGCCGAGTCTCCACAGACCCCTACAGCTCATACTGAGTCTCAGATAAACAGGCCTAATATTGGCTGAACTTCATGTGCAACATGGCTATGCATGAATCATATCACCACTAATAAAACCAGCAATGATTTTACAGATCATCAAGCCATCAGTCTTGGCAGAAAGTTATTAGAGTAATTTCTGCTGGGAGGAGTACACAGGGCTATCAGTGAGTTCGAGAAGCGCTCCTTATGTGTTTGCTCATAAAGATGGCTAATTGATCTTAAGGCGAAGGCAGCTCTGGAAATGAACATATAAACTATGTACAGACATTCAGACATAATAGCAAAGACGTTGCTGTGGGAGGGTGATTTAAAAAAGCTCTAATTTTTTTAGGTACGTACAGTAACTCTTAAAGTACTGTATATTAATTTTAGATTATAACATAGTAGATCATATCATTGATGTGTGTTTAAATGTACTATAAAACAATTAAGCAAGAACATACGTAAATTATCAGTACTGTATAGACAGTACACACTTTTTTTTAAATAAGTGAAATGCAATGTGAGATGGATGTACCTCTCTGGTAGAGTGCAGCCCAGTTTCTAATGGCACTTTGAAAACAGAGGACGGGGAAACAGAGAATTTAGAGCACTTGGAGTGATTAGAAAATGCACATAACACTCTTGACTTTCTATTGTAAAAATGATTAACTTTTTGAAGTTGTGGCTAAAATTCGACAGTGGTTTGGATTATATGAAGCACGCCTCATGTCAGCTTTCCAGCATATCCAGACAGCTGTGCAGCTACAGCTGTCATATTGCTAACATTATATAATATAAGTCTTAGTTGGTGTTGTCCAAACATTTTTTTGCTGTTACTCCTCGCTGTAGGTTACAAAGCGGTTGTAATTGCTTTTGGCAAATAATGCTACTAAGCTAATATTGTACACACTGGTTTGCTGTGTTGATCTGACAGGGTATTTGACCATAGATGATATAACTTATACAGCTATTCAAGAGTTTCCAAATTTCATTGGACCAAATGGATAAAATTCTGCCATTCCATGTTTGTGACGCTCAGAAAAATGTATCCATAGTGTCACAGCCATCTTTTTTGTAAAGATTGTGTATGGGAAAAAGTCTTTTGGCAAAGTGCTTTGAAATCCGTGCCGATCATCAGAATCTATTTTTGAATGCACTAGGTCTATGTGTATGTAATAATACCAGCAACATACTGTAGGTGCCTGACTCTGGTGTCCTATGTGAAAGTCTTATCTTTTCTTTCACCAGCTTAGACGCGAATATCAGTTTTTTGAAACACCAACTCCTGTAAAGTCAGAGGAGGCAAATAATTTCCTCCTCTCCCCTCTGAGATGGTGGAGAATGTGACCCATTTACAACCTCAGAAAACACTTATTATCCTTTCACAGAGAAATTAAGTGTGTTTGACAGGGCAGGAGCTGCTGATTATTAGCACTTAGCAAAACCCTATCCAATCTTCTTGCTATTGCCAATTATCATGAGGACACTAGAAACGTGAATCTGAATATTCTAATTTAATTCTCACCTCATAGTCTTTGTGCTTTGACCCCTGTGCACTCGTGCTAACTCCCATCTCAAATCTTACCCCCACTCCAGTGCCTCTTGACCACATTACTCCTCTTTCTATCCTGAGAAGAATGGCTAATAGACCCATTTCCTGGGACATTGCAATGCTAAGCTGTGCAGATGAGGGAGATGAAAAGAGATTGGATGGGGAACAAAAAAAAAAAACCTTTACTGGCCTCAGCAGCACAGAGGCTGTGGGGAAGCTGCATGTAGGACATTAGTGCATGGTTATAACTAATTATATCTCAAGTGAATCGCTCCTCCAGGCGTGGCCAGGGATGTTTCTCTGTTGTTTCACTGCTAGGAAATGAGTGCTTCTTGCTGTAGTGGGGATAATATGTGAGTGCAGCTAACAGAGTGTAGTGCTCTCTTTGCTTCCTGTATCATGATAACCATGGCACTAGGACTGATGAACATAAGTGAGTGTCATGGAGACGTGACACGCTGATGCTGTGGTGACTCTTGGGTAATATATGTGGGGGTGACACTGTCAAGGAAATTGGTTTTCAGGTTGGGGACTCAAGGCCAGCGCAACAGCCCAGTAATGAGAGCAAAGGACGAATAGAGAGTAGAGCTCTCCATCTCTCTCATGGTAAAACTGTCAGTGCCATGTATCCAGACACACACCACTCCACCTCAATAAGGGGAAAACAGGCACCTAGCTGGTCTCCACCCACTAAGCCTCAATAATATGAGGATAATCTGTAAGAAACAACTCTGTTCTCAAGCTTCATTTTGCTCACACAAGAGCAAGATGCTGATGTTGTTTCTCAATTTAGTTGAATATCCTCCAGTTTACCCTACATACAGTTATGAAAGTGAATGTTAACTTGTTCTGTTCAAAATGGTTAACGTCACCTGAATCAAATCAAACTATCTTGTCTGTGCACGTATGTCTTCTGCTAAATAATGGAAGTGTTGTGAATATGAGAAACAACTTGTGGTAACATGTTCTGCTGATTTTAGTTCCTATTAAACTAGCTTGGCTGTGCTTGTTTGCATGCTAACAGGAGTTGGCAAAGTGTTGTTTGATGTTCAACGAGTAACTGTGCAAAGGTCTCCGATTGTGGTTAAACAGATGCTGAGACAGATTTCGTTTAAAGTTTATCAGTCAAGGTCAATATCACATAAAATTAAAAGATTTAAAAGACAAATACAAAAAAGAACCGTCAACAGCATTAGTAAAAACTCTGTTTTAGCTCTCTTTCTTTTTCTCACAGAAAATACTTTTTTTCCAGCTTCATTCGGCCTCCATTATCAAAGTACTTCTGCAATATTTCCAATGAAAAGTGAACATACTTAGCAAATGTTGGAGTGTTTGTAATAACTTACTAATTACCTTCAGATGTGTATACATGGTTCATGGCAGTGAAGTGTCAGCAAATAAAAATCTAGCACACAACATTTTGATGTCTGCTACCATTTAAATCTATCTGTACATGTATCACCAGAGCATTTTCACCATTCTGCTGGATGTTTTGGTGCAACTTGCCCTACCCCTATTCTTACTAGTTTAAGCTTTTCTCCATAAAGAATGCCACATTCAATCACAGCTGCGAACTTACAAAAAGCAATAGGTCCACGACACCTCTTACTAACACTCACAACAGACTTTGTATATTGAGTTTTGTGGCATGTTGGATGAGACATTCTTACTGAAGTATAAAAAAGGATTATAGCTAATGTATACTTCAGTGAAAATGTGGCATGAGAAAAAGTATCAGCTGACAGAACTATGTCACACAACACTTTGAATTCATAGTTCAGTGATGGTATGTGTTCTTACTATAGCAACCAGAGGTCAAGCTCATCTGAGGCTTGTTTATATTCTTTGTCAGTATGCTTAAATTTTGGATATTTTGAAAACGAAGAAAATGTTATGTTTAACCTTTTTTACAGAAAGGACAAGGAGCCCCATCTTTAATAGAACCAGGGAGATGATGGGACAAACCTCAAAGAGCATGCTAACTGTTTTGGTGGCTGAGTCCATCCCATCCGGCTGTATATCCATCACCATGGTACATGTTTTAGGTACCCTCTGTACTCACAGCAGGTTTGATTTTGTCAGTGAATAATCTACATTGTACCTACATTCTATCCAGGCTTTACGAAAAACAGTACAGTATTTCGGAGTCTGTGATATTTGTGATAAAGTGTTGCATCATTTATGTCCTGCGACATGTCAACCAGCACTTTTTTGCTGAAGTATAAAGTGTGTTAGTCTTGTGTGTGTGTATGCAGACACAGAAAATACTTCAGTTAATAGTATCAGTAAGCAAGCCCAAAGATGCAAGTGTGAACCGGTTATCAAAATCATATATACGCTGTCTTCATCACTGGCTGAGCACCTTTTATATTTTCACTATTGAAATGTGGAATAAGACCATGCCTGGAACTGTGTGTGTGTTGATGGATATTTTCTCTGCTATTCATTCAGTCTCTGTGATTTTTCCGCAATACCTCCTTGACTTCACAGCTCTCAATTAGACTTGACTTGACTCTCACATGACCTGTCTGTACATTCATCAGGGGAGTTCAGGGACGACTGCTTTGAGAGAATAAAATGTGGTATTACAGTAGTCTGGACACCTCTATTCTGCAGCCACTCAGGTAGTGACACTGTCAAACTTCAATTCTCTCACTTTCTCCCCATCTTTATTTCCATAACCTGACAAATAGAGCAGCTCTCTGAAGATGCTGTCCTTTTGTGATCTGTGACAACGCAATGGTAGCTGTCAGCGGAGAGGGAGGATATGAGTGCTGATGTGCTCTCTGAAGTCACGCTCAGCTTTTCATGTCGAGGCAGAAGAACCAAACGCCTGTCTCCTCTGTGTGTGTCTGCCTGCCTGCCTGCCAAGCAGCGGCTAGCAAAGCGTAAATGCGAGAGTTTTAGCATGCCTCTCTAAATCCACTGACTTCACACAGGTCAGTCTCATTTATTATGAATGTGATGTTCTGTGCAAAGCTCTTTGATATCGGGAAACAATTTAGAGCTGGCTGAGAGTCAATGTCTTGGGGGACCAATAAAACACTTTTAATGTATTGCAAACTTCAGGTCAGCGTGTGGTTGCTTATAAAATCCACAGTTGGCTGTATTAGTCCCAGGTGACTACCATACAAGACATTACAGTGTCATTGCCTAGTACTGTGCCAGCTGTTGAAGTAAAAAAGGGTCAGGTTACATTTTACACAGACACAAAGTTCTTCACTTAAACTGACACATCTCTGTCCTTTATTTCAGGGTTTAGTAAACGCAGGTCATTGATGACAAGGACATACCACCCTTTTTCCTCAATGTCATGTGTAGGAGTGAGATCAGATAAACAGTGAAACTTACTAATAAACTGATTAAAGGGCAACAACCAGGCACCTAAAAGATTCTTCACTTGAAGGTGCGCTAAAACTGGCAGCTGTCAAGATTACCCTCACGTTCATCCAGTGAGTCACGCTCCCTGAAAATGGAGTCTTTGGCAGCCACCCACTTTGTTCTATCAGCAGCAGACTGTGGTATTAGGGCACATTAGTCTCATTTCCAATTCACTCACCGGGCCAGATCAATTTCCTTCATTTTCATGCACAGATGGGATTAAATGGCCAGATTAAAGATGAACTCCTGGCACTGTCCACTGGACAGATTTATCATTCTAAAGATGAACGCAAATGCAGTGAGGCAGATATGACATGATTTTCCTCCTTGAAACCCTCATTGAAAGAATGCCAAGTCTGTTGAAAACTGGGAACTTTGACGATATGCTAACTCAGAGTTTAAATTGAAAGATTCCTGTACTAATGGTTGTTTGGGCACAAACTTTTGAAATGTCTAGGCATCATAGATAAAAGGCGCAGCGTGATACTGATGATAATTGAATGGTTTTGTCGGTTATTGTCTGAATTTCAAGCAAAATAAAATCTAGAGCTGCCAAGCTTCCGCACAGTGATGACCAATTTTGGCAGTTAATTTAGACTTCCTTTTTCTGCTCAAGATTTCCTGAAGCTGTGTGAGGTCCAGTAAATCACCTAGAGAGGTAGGTCTCCTTGCTGGGACAACACACTGAGAACACTTTTTATGTTCGCACTGGGGGAAGAGCCCAAAAAAACCCAACCAAAACACATGCGTCATCACTAATTTTCTCCAGACCTCAATCTTTTGTGTGTGCTCATGTGTGTGAGACAGTCCCTCAGGTGAGGACCTCATTTACGGCTCTTCATTTCCCTACAGAGCTTTGTGGTCTGAGGAGATACTGGCTACATGAACTGATGCTCTTGGAGTGGCATTGTGTGCCTCCTTTTCCCACAATTCTCCTCTTTCCACAGTCAAAACTGAGAAACTCTTAGCAGCAGTCACACCTTGAAGATCATGTTTTAATATATATTTGCCATGGAAACACGTGGAAACTGTTGCCCGCCATGAAGCTTATTTATTCTGTCCAAGGACTTTTTGTGGGGAACTTCTGTTAGAAAAATGTAAACAATTGGCTCCCCCAAGTGTATTTTGTAATCCCTGTTCTCAATAAAGGGCTTATACTGTATATGTTTGTGTGATAGACAACACATGCTTTCTGACTATATGTGAAATAAAGTTTCTCATGAAGAGTTGAAAAAGTCTAACTGTATCCTGTTTCAGTGCAAGAAGTCTATAGTCTAAAGAAGTAAATAACCCAACAATGTCATTTCTTGACATTTCCGAGGGGTTATGTATGTATGCAAAGACACATTAAGAATAATGGGAAAACAGCAGCTGTACCTGTGTAGCCCAAAGAGTTGTCATCCTCGTGTTCGGTGGTTGGAGCTGCTGTTGCCCCTTCGCTGTCCCCATCCTGAGTGACTCCCGTCTCTGTCAACAATAACACCACAGGGACTGAGAACCCAGACGCATTATGCCCACTTTCCCCACCCATGGTCCAAACCTCCAGCCCTCTGCATCCTTGACACAAGCAGAGAGCGAACACACAAAGAAGTGCTGGGCTCCATCCTTGTAAACTCTGTCTCTGGCTGCAGAATCCAAACACCCACATTGCAGTAAACGACAAAACATCAACAATCCCAATTTATAATCCAAGTGTGTCTGGGGGAAACAAAATGATAATTTCAGACACGCGTCAATCAGTCGTTGGGTATAGATCCATCAGAATGATGTGTTGATGCAGTCTTCAGCTTTTTTCTCTGGGCTCAGCAGGAAGTTGTCCTGTTGTCCTGTGTTGGGCTTGAGTGTAAGTGTGTGGGTGTGAAACAGAGTCATCTCTCCCATATCAATAGCCATAAGTGGCTGCAACCCTAAGGGAGCACATGGGCAGGACAGAGGAGGGAGGGCCAGGGCATGCTCTGCATGATTGACAACGCCACTCTGCATGCACACACACACCGTGCACACAGTCCTGATGCAAATACAATGATGCACCATTAATTGCTAATCAGCTCCTTTTGATTCGGAGCCGTCTTTGTGCCTGTGTCTTCTTCGGAGTGACAGGTTGAGTGTGTGTGACAGGAGGTGTGAGGGCGGGGCATTGGGGGAAGGCGAGAAAAAGAGAGGCCAAGAGGGCCGGGGTGTATATGGCTTATGGGGGAGACGGGAGGCCAACTGTGCCCTTATGATGGCTCTGTGTGAAATAAATCAGACTCAGCCATGCCCATTCTCTTTGTGGCCCACTGACAGGGGGTTAATTTGGGCCGGGTGGTTGGGGTGGGGGGTGGAGGGGTAAGAGGAATCTTAATCAAACAGCATCCAACCCCTTTAGCTAACTGAGTGGCAGTCTGTCGGAAGTATCTGTTTCCTCAATGAGATCTGGCATCACCTCTGATAAATAGCAGACGGGCAGACAAAATCGCCCACTGGAGAGTACTTTAGATCACCAGAGTGTGAAGAAGAGGGTGACCCGTCATTTCATCTGCCCCTCCCACGATTAGACAACTGACAGCAGAAATCTAAGCGGACTTCTCAAAACACAGTGATGACCCCAAATCCAACTTTACAACAGTTTTGGACTCATTAATAATAGTAAACACAAAAAAGACATTCAAAATGCAGTGTTCATGTCCCCCCTGCTGCTCCTGTAGTGTTTCAATTAATGTGACAGTTAAAGGGCCTCATGCTGGGCCAAACCTATTATCTGGCACTTCTATGCCTGTCTGTTTATCCAAACAGCAACGTTTGACTGACAACACTACAGGAGAGCAGAGCCTTTTGAGTCACACAAAAATAACCACGTAGGTCACCCAGCCATGCACATGAATGAAAGTGCAATGATACACAGAACACATGAGATGAGAATGTGCTTGACATGAAGAAACACAGAAATCAAGCAGATTCTTATGCACTGTCCGACACTTGACACCAGTCAGATATATGTAGTGTTTTCAATCTGATTAAAACAGACAAATAAGTAGTAATTATAGGCTAAGTATCAAAATACAAATCTGTTCAAAAGCAAGGAGTCTTTCATATATTTCTTCTTGCAAAAAGACAAAGAAACATGCAATCCAGCAGTTTATCTGAAAGATTCAAAATTGCCATATTCAGAGAATGGTTTTCACTGGACAGCAACGGCTTATTCCAGAGCTTTCAGCCACATCTTACAGATTTTATGAGCAGATAGAGTTTGCTCAGTTGTCATGGAGACAGTCTTCATTGTTTACATATTCTGATGAGGACTCCTGAAAAAGCTAGTAAGTGGACACTTAATAAATGGTAGAGCCCTCATCAAAACTAATAAAAAAAACTTAATCAATATAAAAATTACTATTAGGATACAATTCTTGTCAAAGTATATTTGATCTATTTTGCCCTCAAGCCTTGTATACTGTATCTGCTCTTTATGTCTTCATGTAGACTCTTCTTTTGTCTGATTCTCTGGGTGGTCCACAGTCAGAGGTCCAATTAGACACCACTTCAGAGGTCATTAACAGGTGGTGTACCCAGCTGCCCCTGGGGCATCAGAATAGAAAGTCAGGACTTCAATATTGTCTCACTACCTCCTTTTAGCCCCAACACTGCACCGAGCCCCAGCTCCCCTGTTGGGTAATTAATGGGGCACATGTGCAGATAACTGACTACTTACCAAAAGATACAAAGGCAGGCCTGCCTCCCCCAGTCACTCCTCCTGGGCCTCAGACTATAAGTCATGGCCCCCGAGCCCTCCTCAAATATGAGAACTTGTCCTCTTTTCTGGGTCACAGTCCTTTCTTCATGGATCAATCCACAGGGCGCTATGCAGGCTTTTGGCTCTGTTTCTATACTGTAGTCATAAACGATGAGGTCTACTCTAACTAGATTTGACTTGAGTGGTTGTTTGCACCACTGTGGCTATGTGGACCCAATCAGCACAGCCTCTGTACAACCTGACATGACAATAAACCTGATGTCTAACTTATTGTCCCTGTAGTCAAGGTTGTTTAGTTTGACAAACGCTGGGAGCTCTTAATAGACGTGGATGAAGAAGCTGGACAGGCTAGCTGTTGTTTCATTGTTATCTTGTCATGTATTGGCAGCTGCTCTCCGGCCCTGGCAGCCCGAAGAAGTGATGGATGGGCTTAAAATGATGAGTGTGGGGAGTCTGACTCTGGGGCTTGTTAACAGGACTGACTGATTGTTTGCTGTAGGACAAGTTCCTTCACACAGCCTGATCAGAGAGGCGGCATATTTCTGTAACATGACCTCAAGCAATTTCAGTGTTTAAATTGGTTTCTTGGAAAATGTTCTCCCCCAACATCTGTTTACTTTTTGTCTGATGACAGAGAGAAAATATGAACACAATTCTAATGTTGGGCAAAGCCAATCTTTCATTTTTAGCCTTGATTCTGCAAATTGAACATTTTAATGAGGTCCCTGCTCCTGAATATATAACCCACAACACCATCTTAAGAGTATCTTCATCATTTTGGACCTGGATTCAATAGTCACCATTATTTAAGACAGACAAAAGAAGACAAAAAAGTATTTTTCAGCAGAAGCTAGTCTGTCCGCTTCATCTGTTTTCACAGCACCATTACAGGGATTTCCATTTTGATTACACTTTCTTTGTTTCCTGCATGACTAATGGAGTTTTAATCAGGCCTTGAGATAATACATACACGCAGTGAGCACACACTGCTGCAGAGCAAAAGAAAAGCACAAAGTCAAAGTGGAAAGGCATTTTTTGTCTATAACTCTTAAAATAACTAACTCAAAAGAAAAATGTCAAACTATTCTTTAAAGGGAAGAAAAACACTGGATTCGCAGTACAAAAAAAACAAGTCACAAATCACCAAGTTGTGCTGCAGCTGTTGTGAGAAAGTGGAGCAAATGACACACTCACACTCCCGCACACACACACTTAAATTTCATCATGTATGAAACTCTGCCTCCACAACCACTGTAAAGTATATTAATAGCTAATTGATGATACCTTTAACTCTAGGCATGAAATAATTTGTATGCCACAGTCGTGTACCATATTATAAATCACTTAAGAGGGCAACATTTATATACCATGATATGCATCATTACTGTATATATTTTCGGTCACACTGCCAAGCCCAACTCATACCCTGGCAATAAAAAATTATTTTTATGGCTGCATTATAATTGCCTATAACTGGATCTGTAAAGGATTAATATATAATTTATAAACCAATTAAAACACAAAGACTGATTCTTAGTATGCTGTAAGAATGAGTATGGCTTTGATAATAGAAAATTACAGACAATTGATGTGCTTTTCGAAAGTTTGTGTATGTGTTACTGAAAGACTGAGTAGAAGAAAGAGCAAGAGAGGGAGAAATTTGATTATATCCCAGAACGAGTTTAACTAACACTGCTATTATGTTTTCAACAGCTATTTAAGATTTTAGCCATGATAGTGGCAGTGACAAACTGCAATAATTAGGACTATATTAGTTAAACTGCCGTGAAAAGCAAATTTTAGCAAATGTTAACATCAACTGATTTTGCAGATATTTTCCACAAAACCATCTGATGTCCTTAACAGTCAGTTTCATTGCTCATTGCTCCAGCTGGAGGAAACATCAGTGCAATGACAGATAGCCATTTTGATCAGACTTGCCAGTTTGTGAGTGAATGGATGCACACAGGATTTTGTTGCTGACACAAATACACAGTTGTGTGTATTTGTGTCTCTTCCCAAACACCGTTCCGTTGGTTACAAAACCCACAGTAAATACATGCACATCAATCCTCAAAGTTGGAATGTGACTCATCTCTGATTGCACGATCGGTTGATTGTGGTTAAATAAAAGTGCAAATGTCAAGGAAGAAATATGTGCCAACTCACTTACTGATGGATTTGCTTGGAGGGCATCAGCAACTAACCACAAAAAGGCAAACAGAGAGACAGTTCCAGGACAAATAGTGCTGATTGGCTTGAAGAGAGTTAAATATTGCATGGTCACTTGACTGAACTTCTGTGCAATTGTTCAGTGCCAAGCCGACTCTCAACTCAGATGCTATCAGGGCAGTTGTATCGCTGGTGAGCATGTTAAATTGGAGGAAGGGCTTTTGTGAAACACTTTCCACAGATATTTTGTTCCCACACCTTTACATTACGTAACACGTATTATTAGGCCTCCTTGAAACTTTGCTTCTCAGCTTTGTTTAACAACACTGATGTCAAATAAGTTCAAAGCCTGCGAGGAGTCTGAACTTGCTCTGACATCCCAGTGGAGCTGAGGCAAGCGTCCTCCAAGCTGCCAAAAGCTCAGATGTCCATCTCTATAACACTGGGATACTTCTTCTGCCCAGAGAAAGAAAGGCTGAAGGAAAGGGAACGGAAAGAGAGCGAGAGATTTCTCTTAGGTGAGAAAAATGAGGTTTTATAAGGCTTTAAAGTGCTGTAGCCAAGGTGAACAGCTTCTGAGTGCTTGTTATGTATCAGTCTGATCTGGCGTCTGCAGCTCATGGTCATGACTCATAAGCAGCTTGTCGGCATCCACACCACCACAGACAAGTGACCTTCTATGACTCTTTTAAAACCTTCTTCTTGAAAGTCTTGTACCCTGCACTCCACTCAAATACCATGGGACTTTTTTGTATATGGGAGCTATCTGACTGAGTCATGACAGTTTTGGTACTTTCTCTTGTCCTATATTTGAAAAAAATCCACATTGTTTTTCACTACCCCAATTACAAACAGGACATAAGATAAAAGGAGGGTAATGTATAAGAGAAACTGGAGGCTTATGACTATGGCAAATGAGTTTAGAGGGCAGTGGAGCAGATAATTCAGACCTCATTTCAAGTCTGTGGCACATTAATGACAAACTACAATGATGCTACCTTTCCCTGCTCTTTGATTTGCTTAATCAGGCGCATGTGCTCTAAACACAAACTCACACATGCACACACACACACACACACACACACACACACACACGTATTCAAAGGGAAAGGAAAGAGCCCTCAAACTAAATCCACATATGTTTTTTGTATAATCTTTGAAAATTCCATCAGTATGTTAATGTGAACAATTCTTTCCCAAACCTAGAGACCAAAAGCCAAGCCTCTAATCTGTCATCCCTCCCAGCAACATTTTCTGGAACTGCTCCATTGACAAAGTCTGACTTTCCAAGCACATGGGAAATTTCACTTGAGCTTTTATACCTAAATGAGATGTATTCCAAAGTAGTGGTAAGTAGTGGCAGAAAATGTCACCACTTGTTTATGCATTTTAAAAGGTAACTGTCCTGGTTAGGTTGGAGTAACAGTTATGCTAACTTTGTTGAACAAAGATGGAAAGACTTGATAGTTGTTTATCATCCCCAGTTCACCTGCGCCCCCAGTGCCTCACAAAGTGCCTGGTAAATGCCTCGAGGCTGTTTGTGCCATTAACGCAAGCCAAGGGGAATTCTGTAAGTTTTTAATTAGAGATCCAGAGAGAGGAAAAGATCCGCCAGTGATGTATAACCTTCACAGTCTTTGATTTGTTGACACATGGCTTTCAGTTCACACAAGGCACACCTTTTAATCTCTTTCTTCTCTCAAGCTGTGTTATAGTCAAAACAAATGAGCAAACATTAAATGCACCCTGGTTTGGCAATGTTTGCTGAATAGCTCCACTGACAAGTCACACTATGGCTTTTTCCTGACCTCTTCTTCAAAAACAATAGACAATAGAGCTGCTGTCCCATACATATGTGTATGGGCATATTTTCTTTATCAAGATCAAGGTAAAAGTACATTTTATTATCCCAGTTAGGGAAATTCAGGTGGTCAAGGTGCAGAAGTACACAAAACAGTCTAAAACATAAAAACAGATCTAAACACAAATATACAATATGCAGTCCCCCCCTTCCATCCCTCTAACACACACACACACACACACACACCCACCCATGTATGCACACACTCACACAGAAAGAGCACTTCCATGCACCCTCGCTCTAGCATACGCTGACACACACACACACAAATACAGAAATAAATACTTCAATATGCAGTGTGCGGTCATTAGTTTTGTAGGTATTAACCAAAGAATTGGACAAAATAACACTTTGACCTGATGATGGCACTAGATGAAAAGTCAGGGGATCACCAACATGAATGTCTGTATCAAATTTCATGACAGTACATCCAATAGTGGTGAACCGATCGACCGACATTACACACACATAAAATTTTAGAGCCAACAAATAACTCCAGGTTTCTTGTCAGGTTCATATATAGGAGTATTTCTAAGGAATTCCACTTATGGTCACTTTCTAAAATGGTGCTCAAATTATAAAAACTAACACATAATTAGCTCTGCTCTGGTTGTTGTTTAAGAAATATGCAGACAAGGTACTTTGCACACAGCAGTTTAGTAATGACTTCAAGGCAATGATTATGTTCATTTTTCTGTGATTGCCTGTGTCACAGTTCAGCCACCATCTCATCTCAAGTCAAGCAAACTGAACAAACAGCAGGCGCTATCTCCCTTTCCCAGCCTCTCTCTCCCTCTGTCTACACACACATTCTCACTCTACCACGGACTGGTGCTCGTCAGGGAGGAACATGTGTATGCTAATTTACTGGAGCACACACCAGCTATTCACAGTCCAATGAGAGAGTGCAGATAAACCAACTTATGCTCTCAATATGTCTAGTTCTGATTAGAGGAGATGGAAATGAGGCCCTGAGAAGATGTGTGGTGAGAACATTGCAGACATGCAGCCAGTTTCTCAGCACTCCTGAAGAAAAAGCTAACAATCTCAGTAGACAGTCGGATCAATACTGGCAGCTTAGGTAGCCGAGACTGTGCCAGGATCTCAGCGCTCTTTGCCACAGATGTGCAAAGTAGTTGGTGAGACCACAAGGGGACCATAAAGACGGTCCAAATCTGCAGGCTAACATGACAAGCATCGCTCTTCTTTTGTTGTTCCATGTTACAGTAGTTTACAGCTGGGAGCAAGGATGAGATGTCAGCAAGCCTGTGGCATGGCTTTGATTTTGGTCTATGTGACACTGGATAGGGATACTCAGGCACGTCTCAAGTGTGTCAAACAGTCATGCACAATTTGTGATATCAGTTTTAGTCCAGAAAACCCAGGGATCAGTGTTTCAAACATCCACTAAGTCACTGGAAAGGAATGTAAGAAAAGTTGTTGGTAAAACCAGCTGAGATTAGACCCATTCATTGTCTCATCTCTTGTTAAAAGAATGCCTTTGACATAGGCAGGATAGTTGTGTTGTGCTAAAAGAAAGACAAATGATGTGTTAACATATACAGAAATTAAATTCATTAGGTTGTCGAGAGAGAAAAAAGGCTTAGTATGAAGGAAATGTAGTCTGTATCACCTAGGGCAAGTTTTGAGTTAAGATTCTTAAGGATGAAGGCTGGATCAAGATTTACAATGTGAGAACTCACTGACAGGTAAAGCCATACACTTCCCCCATGGAATTGAAAGAAACAGTTGTAAAGCGGCCAAGTGTCATTTTTTGAAAATGTCCAGAGGATTTTAGAAAAAGATATCAATTCAACTACCCCTCGAAGGTAAGAAAAGCACTTTTACAATACTGCTTATGGCTGCTGACAATATGACCTCAAATTTACCTTTAAAACAGCATCCTTCCATGCAGTCCTTCCAACTGTCACCTAACTAAATCAAAACTTGTTTCCACCCGATATCCTGCCAGGGGGTGTTCAGATGATGACATAATTATAGGTTATAAAACAATTCATAACATTTCATTACCCATTTGCCCCAACTCATTTAAGTACAAAATCTTGTCAGAGAGATTTACACAATCAGTTCTCCAGGATATATATCTTTCAACATTTTCATTAACCTTCTACTTAATATATCTTTCATTATGATAATCATCAGTGTAAGATAAATTGGTATGCATCTGGTGTTGGCACAGAACGAGTCATATGCAAGTGTGTATATGGAAATGGATACCAGCTGTGATATCCACACCCATAATTCATATGGAAATGACATCAAGAGTGGCCTCATATGGGAGCATATCAAGTCTTGTTTGTTATCTTGGTTAACCCTAAATAGCATGCTACCCTACTGTCACAATTATGCAGCAGTGTAACTATCATTGTGTCACACTGCTGATCATCTTCATGGGGAAATTAAACATTTCCTTTGATGTTTACTCTTAAATCAGTAACTTCTGAAATATAGATATTACTGCTGATATTACCCAAAGAAATTATATAATACTAATCATTTCCAAGGACCTACTAGTGTCAAATAAACCCTGCAATGGGCTTCTCAGGCATTATGATTTTTGCTCGCTACAAAGCAGTGGTGTCACATGACACATGGGAATGCCGAGGCCAGAGGCTGTGAGAAGCAGATCATAAATCCCAAAAAGGCAAGAAATGCAACAAAAGACAAAGTGCAACTCTCCACACCTCCTGTCAAGGCCTCACACAGCCCTCCCTTCTCTCAGCCCTTCACCACACAAAATCAGCCAGATTTATTGGTGGCAGGTGACTTTCTGGATTGCATCTCGGTTATGGACTGATGTGCCCCAGTGCAGCAGTATTGCATTACCATCTGTTTGTGTTAAGCTTGGACACACAAAAAAATCAAGTGCATTATAATTCTAAAGAAACTAGTCATTCTCTCCTTGAAAGTGGAGAATGTAAGAAGTGGTTGCACACAATACAGTGCCGAATGCAACTGTTCATGCTTGATTGCAGTAAATCCACAGCATTGTAAATCATACAAGACACCAGCAACATTGTTGTTACATTTGTACATTCAAGAGAACTACAGAGAGGGAAACAGATGCCACGGTGTCAAACATCTGATGGTAATATGTCCTATAGTGCCTTCATGTGGTGTTGGACTATTTCTGTGCTATTTCACTTTTATTTATTATATTTTAACAGTGTTGTATTCTCAATGCTTAATAGGTCTGCTTCCAGCATTATAGAAGAGAGTGCAAAAGTAAGTAATCTCATACAACAATGTGATAACATAATTCAAAACTCAAAGTTAAAGAAAGGCAGTGGCCACATTATCAAATGTATGCCACTTTAGATAATCACCAGTCATTTTTTACCCTCAGTCTTTTCAAAATGAAGATACAAAGAGACTGTTCAGTATAATAACACTGACCTTGTCTCATTCCAGATTTCCAATTAGCGAATTAATTAGAGGGGTTCATTTTAGGTTTTATGGTGTGAGGCTCCGCTGCAAGTCTTCATTAGTGCTGATTAGTGCCACTGCCATGGCTGGCCTCTCACTGAGTCATAAGTTGTGGGTGATTCCCTATTGTTCTCCTATTCACACTGCACTCATAAAAGTCAGAACCGTCTCATTTTACCAGTTATTGCCAGAAACTTTAAAAACATTAAAACGGAAGCAAAACAGACTTTCACATGGACCTGTTGGAGATCGAATACCTTGACGTGTAAGATTTTGCAGTTACATGTGAGACTGCCACATATGGTGAGACTGAAGCTCAATTTAGCAATGCGAGTGTAATCCATACTCAACCTTGGATTCCGTGGTGCCAATTGACGTTGACTTCAAACCCAAAAGAAAATCTCCTTTCCGTCTGTGTTGTGGAAACAGATGGCTCAAATATCTCCACGCAGACGCAAAACACAAGCTCACAGTTAACCAGTGTTTTGTGAGGAATGTATTTCCATCATGCCCGTGCTGATGCTGGTAGACAGAGCTGGGGTTTGTTGTGAGGAAATGATGTGTGCAAATGCTGTGTCAGCGATGGAGGGATGCTGATGCAAAGACCGTCTCAGTTCCCACCATTGGAAGACCAATCACTGACACAGCTGGATTGTGCTAACACTGATGCGGATCTGCCACTATGGCAGCCATGTGGACAGTCAGAATTGGAATAGTTATTAAGCTGATTTCCAAAAACATTCTGTGGGAGACAATATGTTTTTGTTTATTCAGCGTTGCTCGAAAAGGTTGTATAAGCCGAAGGATTGTACAAAAAAAAGGTATAAAAAAGGAACCATACAATCCTAATAAAATGAAAGTTGCAGTTGCTACTCTAAAGTTTTTTCTTCACAGTTTGATGAGGTCTTCCATTAAAATTGTATAAAACTCTAAAATCTGTGATCACATCATATTGTTCCAAGTGTAACAGTCACAAAGCAGTAATTTCCCTGCTCCTATTTGACGAAGAGAAGCTACGACGAGAAGCAACAACAGCCATTTCTGGTCATGTAGCTCATTAACCTCCACTTGCGCAACTCTCAGCCATGATGCCTCTGGTCAATAGCATGACCAAAATGTGTCTTAGACAGGTATAACAACAAAGTGCCTTGAGTGTAAAGATGTTCTGCTCTCTGGAGGTGTGAGGCCTCTCCTGTAATTATCACTTCATCAGTAAAATAAAGGGAAAAGAGAGGCCCCAGAAGATTTTCTTTGTCTGGGATGGTAAACACCTCGCCCTGTCTTTGCTGTGGTTGGATGGTAGACTTTGCTGCTGTCAGCCAGACAGACTGCCTGCCCTATATGCATGCATTTATGTGTGAGTGCCCTACAGTATGTATTTCAGGAAACCAGAAGAAAGGCTGTATCATCAGCGAAAATGGTAATGAAAGAGCTGACAAACTGTAATTTAAATTGAACTCATTCTGTCAAACATGAATATTTGAATGTGTATGAAGAAAAGTCTAGTATTTCTTTTAAACAATGGCAGGAAGTATAAAGACAAAGAAACCTGAAGATTACTTTTTACACTAACAGAAGGGCAAACATACAATGTGTGTTCTCATTTATTTTTCCCATATTTTCACTTTTCCTGTTTACCTCCTGGCCAATTCTCTTGCGCTGCACTTCTTGCTACTGCTTACTACACTGTTGGCCTGGTGAGGGTGTAGATAACCATGTTTCTCTTCTGATACATGTGGTATTGGCAGTCTTCTCATCACTTTCCAATGAGAAGCTTCAACCAGGTAGGCATAACATGCCCAAAGGTTCTGTCCAGATACACCTCCTTCAGTATGGGAAAAACCCTGACCAACCAGTACGATTCACCAGCGCAGTGATAAACATGATCCCTCATGGGCTTCCTATTCACAAACACTGCCAACTGTTTCACATGGAGAATATCGCCAAATGGGAAGTGGATACATATGGATGTGGATATATATTAACAATGGCATCATCAAGTGTTAATATATATCCACATTGCTTCAAGGTACAGTTATTTATCAAACTTAGCTGAATCTGCTTAGTTTCGATACCATAAGAAGCAACATATTACTGACTGGGAGCTAATTCATTAACATGAAGTCATTTTTTATGTTTAAAATCTGATGTTTTTTTAATACATGAATAAAACGTTGTGACACTATGCTAACCAAACAGCAGCTACCCAAACTTCTTAAACTTCAAATTATTTTTATGTTAAATATTTAATTTTAAAATATTTAAAAAGCAATCTTTTACACCTCAAGAGCACCAACACATTTACACACACCTTGCTAAAAATGTTTCACAATAACATTAGTTGTAATAAATGGCATTATGCATCGTTCTTTACACCCAACACATTTGTGAGTCATTATGTAGACCATTAACAGTTAACTTCTAACTTCTGTTTGGTCTGCCACATTGAGTAGCAACCAATCTGGACAAATAAATAAATAATTAATCATTATATCATTATCTATCCATATTTTTAATTGTTTATGAATGTGGTCTCATGCTGTTATGCAAATGAGATTGCAAATGTGATACAGCTTCTCAGCATGAAAGCTGACAGAAATGCCCAGAATGGTTGAAGGTCTACAAAGTGAATGGCATCAAAGTAACAGGTGTCAGGAAAACAAAATACAAATGAGAAGCAAAAAGCATGTGTTCTTCCTTCTCATTTTATTTGTCATTGTATATGTCTCAGATCCAGATGTGGAAACCAGGGCATTTGTATGTGCAAACATTTGCCTCTAAAAATGTTGAAGTGAAAGTGGCGTGAAAAGGGAGAAATAAAACATCAAGGAGTGGTACCATTTGATTTTTAACCTCTAAAGACCTGCCTGAGCTCTTAATGACCTTTGACCCTACATATCCTCAGAATCCCAGACCCCTGTATTTTCACTCTGGCCCACGCCTGTCAGATCCCCAGATTTATGGACCATATCTGATCACAGTGTCCACCTGTTTTTTCACTTCTCTCTGCTAAAAAGTTTCAATTCTTCTCATAATTCACAGCACATGAGTTTGTTTTCCTTTATGTGAATGCAACAAACACCCAAGGACTGTGACTCTTAGAGCAATACCCATAAAAATTGTATACAGTGACTTGCTGTGCAGGATTGTAAAGCGAGCAAAAAGTAACCGCAAAATAGGCTTAGATCATGCATTATTAGACGCTGCCTTCAGTGAAAGTGAAACACAATAAGCTTATTTTTCCACATATACTGAGAGAGTCAGGTGCCTTCCATTTTATGCACAGTGGTGAGAGAATATTCAGATGCTGACCCCAAGGCTTGCCCTGATCATCTCCACCATCTCCCCTTTCCCAGCCCACCACACTGCTAACTGACCTTTCACAGCCTTGTTCCTGATTTAAGTGAAGTTCTTTATTTATTCTTTATTATTGAGATTCTCAGCTCATTGTTACCTAATTAAAAAACGCTTGAACTTCTTGGAGCCTTGGACACAGAGAAACGGGAAAAGGTGTGATGAAGAGTAAAGCTTAGAGGAGTATGACTATAAAAAAAACACATCTGGGCCCTGGTGCTCATTAACACCTCTAACAGTGAATTAGAATGAATGATTTGCATTTTTTAATGAGTTTTTCAAATATTAGATATGGAAGAGTAAGTGATGTACATGAAGGAAAACATCTTAAAGTAGAAAGAAAGACTTGGACCTGATGCTCATGGGCTCCATCCTTGATATCATACATTCCTTATACAGGCATGTGCAATAATTGCCTTACATGTCTGCAAAGGTCTACTGGTTTGGGCTATGTTTCTGATGACAGTGTGTCTGTGGTTACAACTGTCTGGACTCCATCTGGCTTCTGACCCAAACCACAGGATCCAGTCCACAGCTCATTAGCACTCATTCATTCCCTACCAGGCTGTATGTCACTGTTGCCATCTATTGGATACATGAGTTCATATCCCTGCATATGCCCATGGAAAATAATTAATGCTAGCTACAGCTAAAACTTATATTTACAATGGTAGTGTTGGAACACTTATCCAGGCCGAAACCTTATGTATGTAGGCAAAACATACTTTCAACTACACATTACTAGATAATGTGATAAGTCTTCCAGGCTCTACTATATTTGTCACACAAACCACAAATGTAATAAAAGACAATATGGGAATGCATCTATATCTCTCTACATCTGTATTTACTTTTCTTGCAGTAGTAAGCAGCAAAGATATCCAGATTTTAAATTGTATCCATGGAAAATGGTCCATAGTATATCTGAAATAAATGTCTTGTACTTTTGATTGAATTTTGAGAGGCAGCCAGTCATATTTCTGTGGCTTCTATTAGCATCCAGAGCAGAGTAAATCAGCCGTGAATCCTATAATCTTCCTCATCCATCATAAAGACGAGGCTATGTCAGAGAGGAGAACCAAAACCTCAGCAAACAACATGAGGCTGGTGGTCCGCTCTATGGACTTGCAAGCACAAGTTGGACCAAAGCTTATATTTATGCATGAATACTGTGAATGTACTATATTAATTATGAATGATGATGTCATTTCGAAAGAAGGTCAGTCCGTCTGCTTGCAGTAACACAACTAACCCACTCCTGAGTACTCTTTTAACTTGTGCAGCAAATTGCTGTAAGAACTCAGAAGGAGAAGATGTGAAAAGCAGGCAGTAAAGTTACAGACCTTAAGGAAAGGATTTCACAGAGGGACATTTCCAAGCAGTGTGGACTCGAGGAGACAACTTGTCGCAAAAAATAGAAAATGTGATATTTTATTTATCATGTACGCACACTCACACATGCACATACACACACAGAAACGCATGCACATGCATACACACACTCAAATCCCACTTTATATATTAGTCTTACTGTGGGTTCAGTCAGTGTCTATGTGTGTGTGAGAGATAGAGATTGTGTGCCTACGTGAACTACAAAAGTGCACATCTTGCTCCGTCAGAGAGAGAAGCTCTGCCTTGCACAGTCTTAGAAGAGATTTAGTGTCAGGTAGCAAATAATAGCTGGTGACATTATCACTTATATCAGCAGGCTGCCCTCATGCATATCACAGTGTTCTTTGTGGGCTGCCAAATGGAACTTTTGTGTGCAGACTGCAGCAAGCCACATTCAATATCCAAGAGACGAGTGAAATAAACCCATTCACATTTTTATAGGCAACACTTTCACATTTTAGTGGTTATTACAGATAAAGCCTTTTTTGCGTGTGCTGGATAAGGTGACAAGATTAGAAAACACTAAGCACAAGATAAAGGTTGTGGTGATTCTATCATAACATGCGCTGGGATGCAATACAAAAAAATGTATAGTAACAATAAGACATATTTTACTGATGTGAGAATACCTCTGAGTTCATCCAGTGTTAACTGGAGCTTCCAAAATAAATATGTTCCTATTAAAAGTTCTGCACACAGTAGGATTCCATACAAAGGCTTTCTTATGCATCAAATATTGCGGGAACGTTTAAACTTGCACAACTCATTTGTTGGCCATTTTGGGGCATCAGAAACACTGACATATTATCACCTTTTAATTTGATACACCAAACTTGTTACAGTAGCAAACAATTGCCTATTACACATCTAGCAGATACGGAGCAACATTAGCATTCATTTGGAGTTGTGTTTCTGGCCACTTGGTGAATGGAAGTCCAGTATTACCACTCCTTTTAGCTCTGGTTTGCCCTTCACCAAACTCTTGAGGGAACTATCTGGCTTGGTAGCAGCTAAATGCTCCGCTATTTTTTACCACTGAAAACAGCTGCCTGCTGCATCTGGAAATGACGCTGATGTGAGTGGCGAGAGAAAACTAAAACGTGACGTTAAGGGCTGTAAAACCACCCTCCTTGATATACACACAGTCATTTGATCCATTGTTAATATAAAAACATTGATTATAGCAGCTTTAAATCACCAAGTTGCATTGATACGTACTCCAGGCCTTTGTCAGAAAACTGTTCTATATTTTAAATGTGTTCCTGGATTCAGAGCTATAATCCAAAGCAGCACTGCATGATTTCCAGTGGATGTTAACTGAGTGAAACTTGTAACTGCATATTAATGTTCATAACTGTGAGTCTCTCTGCTACAGGTTCACAGAGAGGTTGTTGGTTCTGGTAAAGGACGGCGCAGACTTAGGAGTTCCTAACCACACCATGAATTTATTACTCCTGCTATAAAAACGCACATGTTATAAGTAAAGTTGATTGACAGTTAAGTACTGTATGAAATGTATCAACAACTACAAATCAAAGTTTACTTTGTATAGTATATTCTAATGAGTGCACAAAGAGTTTGCATGTAGAAGTGGTGCAGATCTTGCAAAAGTATCAGCTTTTTAGCTCACATATCACTTTCAACTTGTAGTCTCTCAGCACAATTTTCTCCTGGTGGACTGGCCAAACACAGCTCAAAACACCCCTACAAAAATCCAGAGAGAATATTTTCAAATATGCAGTTAGATGCTGTAGAATCCATGATTTTGTTTTAGCAGCAAATAGTGCCCCAAAATCCCTAAACTTCCTCCCAGTTCACTGAGACTGCTCTTTGAGCTGTGTTGAGTTCATTAAACAAATCATTAACAGTGAACTGAGAAGAAACTGTGGGATTCGAGACCCCTACTGTACAGAATTAGCTTCTTCAAGTAGCCAAAAATAACACCAAACTCAAGACTTCCAGTGTCATTGCCATCTAAACCTGTAAAAGATATCACTTTTCATGCCACCCAGGGACCAGCTCGTGTCTCCTTGGGAAGGCAAGTGACCTGCTTTACGTTGACTTAGTGCCTCTTCCATCCCATTCCAGTCATTTAATCTTGGAACAGTATCAAGATAGCGATCTCCCTTTAACCTCCACAGAGGGGACGGACACAAAGGGACGTACTCCCCACTTCATCACTCAGCGTCAAGCAGTGGTGGCATGCCAAACAATCCCATTAGCCAGCAGCCAAAAGCCTGGGGACAGCAGTAATGTCCTGAATCAACTGCAGCTCTCTGCTCGTTTGAACATCCTCTTTCCTCCCAACATCCATGCACTCATGTGTCAGCATGTATAATGAACTCACTCAGAGCTACACCCAGCTTTTACTCTGAGGAAATGGGCAGCCCCATCACTCTGAGTAGCTTTTTACAACTCAACACTGATCAATTAATGACTCCAAATGAGACCTTGAGAGATATTCATACAGGAATATTAGAGTGATGCTGAGAGAAAGGGGAGCGCAGGGAGAGGGATAATAAACTATGATTTGCAACTCACAGCAAACCCAACAGCAGAAAGGCACTTTCACAGTCACATCCATATTGATACCTCTTCAAGCTGGCAACACGGGCCAAGGTTGCTGGCCTCATATAGACGATTTATTTCACTCTCATATCCAGGTGCCATAGAGAAATGAGCTGAGGCTCAAACAGCACCCAGAGTAATCAAAGTGGCACACAATGTTTAGTGCTTCCCGGATCTTACTTCATGAGTCCAGGGAATGAAAAAGAATTAAAGTACAAGGAAGAAAAGAAGTTTGACCCTGTTGGTCTTTTCATAAGCTGAAAAAATGCATGGGAAGAGAAGGAAAGAAAGCAAAGAAGAAGCAAAGCGAATAAAGTGTAGCAGAGGGAGGAGGAGTTACTCACGGCTCCTGTCACCTTTCCACCTCCAGCTTCCCTTGTACTTCCCCGAGCCGTCCCCTGGTACACAGACTCCACTCAGCACCTCCGCCAGCACCACCAGCAGCAGCAGGGGCATCCGCCCGCCAGCCATGCCTGCCTCTGAAGCTTGCATCGGGGCTACAGCAGAGAGTCGAGGGCCAGGGGGAGTGCTGTCCTACACTCAGTCATATCTCACACAGCTGTATGGTGAGATCCAAAACAACAACAACACGTCCTCCTCCTGCTCGACTTCCCTTGGAGCGTTAGCCCTGGGCCACAACACTGAAGCCCCAGAGGGGTCACACACTCACCGCAGACACCCCTCCTCCTTCTGGAGGATTGGAATTATCCTTCTGAGGGCAATAGCTTCACAGACTGACTGTAATTCCAGCATTGGTAGACAGGCAAAGTAAGCCTGGATTTCTGAAGATTCACTCTGAAATATTGATCAGGTCTTTTTTCTCTCTCTGCACTCGTCCTCTTCTTCAGTGGATCTTGGTGTTAGCGAGGTATTTATTGCATTTACTGGTCAAAGCCTCAAACTGAGCTCAGCAGTAACAGCTCCCGTGAGCAGAGATATCACAGGAAGAAGCAAATTCTTTCCCCTCTTGCAGAGCAGAAGTTGTTCAGGTCACAGTGTGGACCAGTGACACTGATGGCGACACATCACTGATCCAGCAGCAGCCAACTCTTGTCACTCGCACCATGCAGTGACTGAATGAGTGAGTGTGTCCAGGAGTTTGTGTAAATGCATGTGTGTCCTCCCCCTCTCTCTTCGTCCACCTACCACTCGTCTCAGATCACATGAGGCAGTGTTGATATGAAAATAAGGAATAAATCACAGAGATAGTTCAGTACAGAGCAGCCTTGACTTTGTCAACAGAGCGTCTGAGAGAGAGAGGGAGAGAGAAAGAGGGGGTGAGAGAGTACATCTAGCAAAGGAGGGAGGGAGCGAGGGAGATATGGAGGAGAGAGACTGAGTGAGACAAGCGTGGGGGGTGTGAATAGCAATTTGTCAAGTGCAATGGCTCTTGCGCTTTTGCACATTTATGATGCTCGTTCATGAGTATATTTTGTCGTGGATACCCACACAGCCTGATTGAGCTCAATGGTTGTACCCTGTGCATGAATATGTGAGAGAGTGTGTGTGTGTGAGTGTGGTGAGTGTGTGTGTGTGTGTGTGTGTGTGTGCATGTGCTACTGAAGCAAATTACTGTAATGCAATGCTTCCCCAGATTTAAAACAAATAAACTGTTGTACCTGCATGCCCAACCAACCGACCTGCTCAACATGCACCTGTATAGACAAGTACGCAGACCAGTTTGACTGGGTGTTTAAAGGCATGTGACATTGAATCTGTAATTGCTGCAAATTAATACCTGCAACACAGTTTAGAAAAGACGTCTGAATGATGTCCGTTTTACAAAACATTTGAGCGGTTACACTGGGACACAATACGCACAAGCTCCAATAGTTTATTTAATATTTAGAGTTGAAAATGTATCACTTGTTCATGAACGTGAATAATTTCCCATCATGAAATCAAAATTTGAAGAAGAATGAAACCTATATATGTCCCTGTATATATGTAACCTGTATGCCCTTACTGTTCATGGTTTATATTGTTTTCTTTGCATGCACTGTATGTCTGTAATGAGCCTGATATATGCGCTTGCATTGGCTTCCTTTTAATGACCGCATACCACTTAGTTGGGTGAAAAAGCAAGAGTAGGTTTAAACAACTTTAGGCTGATTTAGGTACACTTTAATTGGTGGGAATGTTAAAGCACTAACAACATCAAAAGAAACTGCACTGTATGTTTATTCTATATGAAAAAAGTTAATCACATTTTAGATGCTTAATCTGTAAAACAAGACAGCAAGTGGAGACTCACAGTTGGTTGCACCTACAAGACATTTTTTCAGGAAAAAAAGATCATAAATTTCCCAACAAATTACTATATCTTTCTATATCTTTGTAAGTGTCTTACAATTGCATACTCTACATTGTGTATACAATGCAGAGATATACTGTATGCACATACATACACACAAGTGCACGCATGCACACACACACCACAAAGCCTATTTTTGTAAAAAAAAAACAAGATCAGCAAGTCTGGGTTTAGAATTACACTGCTCGTTTCCTCCGCCTGCCCGGGCTGTCAGGAGGCAGGTGAGTGCAGGTTAACGTGGGAAACTGGAGGTGTCAGCAGCACCTCCCCCCTCTGCCCTCCACCATGTCTCTCTCATATGCCCTTCATTACTGTTGTGTAAAATGCCATTACCAAGTGTAAACTGCTCCTAAACAAACATAATGTAATCCAAATAAATGGGAATTTACAGTGTGTGAGGTCTGTTTAACAAAGAAGAAAACAAATCTGTACACTGACTTGTTTGCTGACTGTTTTGTCACAAGATAGTATGTGAGTCTCCCTTTACATAGTCTGATCACCTGATTGTTCTTATGTTGTTGAATAATGTGGACAATGCCCTACAAAAGTGTCCCTGTTCGTCAGTCATGTAATCATGATGCAGTGCTCCTTTAGGACCATGCTCCTGGAGATGTAATTAATTGCGTTACATTAGCCACTGATAGAAGTCTGATTAAAACAGCTCTCTAATGATTAGGCCTCCAGAATAATTACCACTGCAGTGAGGACGGAGCACTTCAACCCCTCAGGACGCCAATCTAACACTCCTACTACCTGCAAAATGTCACTGCTAATATGCCAACTGCTTAGAGACTTGGACAATGCAATGCAAATTCTATGCAGGGGAGAATAAATGGTGTGGCAAGTTACAACAGAGGCTGCATTTACAAACTGTCTGCAGGCAGCCTAATGTGTATGTTTTTAAGGTGAAGTGTATCTTTATGCAGCCTGAGAAAGAGATTAGCCTCATGTTTACTCGGAGCCAAAGGGTGGATAACATGCCCAGCAAAAACACACAAATAACTTTCTTTGTCTGGATACAGAGAATAAATACATTGATAAAAGTTGATTATGTCAACTCTCAGCACAGTTATTATAGACTTAAGCCAGGTCATTTTGTTTTGTGTACTACCAAAGAGAGGCAAGCATCAACATGTGATGCTGATGTCACTAAGAAACTGTCATGTTTTGTTGGATCCCAGCTGAACTGCACACATGTGAAGTGCTTGTGGTAGTGAATTTTCCATTTCTTGCTGCTTTACAATTCATATTGCTCCTATTTAGTAATTTCTCAGCAAATGCAGTTGTTAACATGCTACGTATCAACTGTAATATTTATCCACTTAGACAGGTTGTTGCATATTAATCATAGTCTTATATGTCATTCTAATGTATAAAATGTTATATTCCAAATGTAATTTAATGGCCTGACATGGTTGCTGTATTCTGTGTGTGTAAAATACACATCATATTGCTGGCAAATAAAGCACCACAGCTGTGTGGGAGCTTCACTGAAAAATTTAAACAGGGCACAAATAAATCACATAGACATACTGTGTAACAAATTCACATAATCACACATGGTGACTAGCTCTGGCAGTTTATGTTAATAAACATTTAAATTATGGGGAATCTCATAGCTGGTTACCATGAAAGTACTGCCAAGCTACTTGTAGTTTTCACTCATTTTCTAAACTCAACTTGAGGTAATTTTAACCACCCATCTAAAAGGGCAATGGGCAAATATGAAGTATAATAAATGTGAAAAACATTTTGTCATTTGCTAGCTGATTCTGCTGATACTGCTCCTCCTGATCTCAAGCTAAATGTTGAATGGTATAGAACAGCCTTCTCTAGTGCCTCCATAACTCCGTTGATCTCTGGCACGTCCTTGGACTTGTTTACCTACTGCATTTGGCAGAAACTTTGTCTCTTTGGGGATCACAGGTCCTACACACATCTTGGCAGCTGTAGTGCCCTACAGGGTCAAACATCTGCCTTATCGTGTCATCCTGTACTCGCTCCAAGTTATTTGTGTCAACAATAAGGCATGAGTTGTATTTCAATTTGTATGCTGATGGCAAAAGCTAATACATATAAGCTGCCCCATACTGAGCCTCAACCATATTGTGTCTTGACAACTGCCTTGAAGGGATGAAAGCAAGGATGAGGCACAATTATCCTTAGCTGAACACTAGGTCCAACACTGCCCTGTAACATACTTCCCCGTTCCTTCTTCACCTCTGTCACAAGTTGGTGTATGGTTCCATGCACAATTAACCTTTGAGAGCTACAACTTAAAGCTTCTAAGATGTCCTTCCTCGACATTGCCAGACTCCATCCCACCTTAACCTCAGATGCAGAGGAGCCAGTCCTCAAGGTTAAACTACTGTAACACAGTCTTCACTGGGATCCTTGGCACAAGTCTCCAGAGAT
The DNA here is from genome assembly GCA_002120245.1 of Maccullochella peelii. Taxonomy (NCBI): domain Eukaryota; kingdom Metazoa; phylum Chordata; class Actinopteri; order Centrarchiformes; family Percichthyidae; genus Maccullochella; species Maccullochella peelii. Next base: position 42,537 of record LKNJ01000449.1, read on the forward strand.
TCCAGTATATTCAGTACACTGCTAAACAGAGAGTAAAAACCACTATCAAATCACACCGTTTGTGTACCAGCTATAGCGGACTCCGCGTCCCCTACACCTGACTGTTCAGTGCAGCTACAGACTTGCAGCACCCTGCCTGAAACAACAGCTCACCTGTGCAATCCTCCAAACCTCAGATCAAATGATTATCCCCAGGACTAAGTATGATTAAATGCATAAGCTTAGAAAAGTATCAAAATGCTTAGTATTAGTATTATATCCCTGCACTCATGTTTAAGTGGAGCAACAGTAAGCTACGTGTTCTGGCTAGAAATTGCTGCCTAATGGTGTTGAATAGCTTCAGGAATTGATGGGAAAAACACACACACATATCACTTCTGCAAGCCAAGAGATATGCTCTATGACCTTGTGCATGAAAATGATTTAACAACCCATGCCCTGTTGTATGTAATAAACCCTGCTCAAGGTAGTGGAAAAGATTTTATGTTACTCATTTTCTCTGTAAACTTCATATTTAACAATATCACTCTCTTGAGTTTAATATTTATTTTTTGTCCAGCAGAAACCAGACACAGAGAAAATCTAATTGAAGATTATTGCATGGCAGTGTTTCAGAGCATGCATTTCTCACAGCTCAGCCACCACATAGCCTTGAAAATGAGTTCTGCCAATGTGGTGTGACAGCAGGGTTGATGAGTGGGACAAAGACACCCAGCAGGGATGAACAGGCGGAGGACTGGACATTAGTACACAGCTTGAGCACAGCAAGAGATTTGGGGGGACTGGCACCCACTTTCTGCCACTCAAATGCACTCACACATGCAGGGGGGAAAAAAAGAAGAAAAAGCTGGCTGTTCGTGGGAAGATGAACTACAGTAGAGAAATTTGATTTTGAAAACTTGAAGATTTGATTTTCTACTGTTGGGTTTGACACAAAGAGAGAATTGGTCCTTGATCTGAACATCCAGCAGTGATACTCAAGTCAGTAGCGCCACTAAGCTTAAAGTTCTATACCTTAGCATAGTAGCTGTTGTAACAATCTTAAGACAAATTTGACAGTTTGGGAAACACGCTTATTCACTTTCTTGCTGAGAGTTAGATGAGAAGACTGATACCACGCTCATATCTGTACAATAAGTATGAAGATACAGCCAGCAGCTGCTTAGCACAAAGATTTGAAACAGGAAGAAAGTCACTTCCTTGTCATACAATTTAAACAAACGAGTTTTAATCTGTTAAGCTTTACAGGTGCTGGTAGGTGGATTTTGTTTAGACACAGACAGGCTAGTTCCCACTGTTTCTAGCCACTAAGCTAAGCTAACTGGCTGCTGGCTGTCGCTTCATATACAACAGGCAGACATGGGTCATCATAAACTCCAGCATAACTGCTTAGAGTTTTATTGGGAGTGGTATTAAAGGGTATATCTGGTATTTTTAAACCTGGGCCCTATTTTTTACATATTTTGGGGTCGAAATGACTTATAGGTACAAAAACTTTTGGAATTGGTCCAGTAGATCGCCTCAGCTGGCAGCTGCAAAATGGGCTGCAACGTGGGCAATTGCGCCCATCAATGTACGTCCACTAAAAGTGCTTATTTTTGCCACTGACAGGCTCAGATTGTTATTCTAAGTCTCTTACAACATTGTGGAAATTATCCCTACAGAGATAGACCTTTTTGCCAAAGAGTAAGATCCCTTTTGTTTAACCAGAAACGACTCAACCTCTCGTGAGATTTCAGAGCGAGACTTCTCCTTGAATGAGACTTCTGTTTCCGTTAAACAAAAAATAATAATATTGTCAAACACCGGAAAAATACCGGAATTTACCCTTCAAGGTTATAGGAGCTGTTTATCTGTTACAGTAACTTAACATTTAACTTTGTAAATATATTAAATCAAGTAAATCTGAATGTGCTTTTGTAACTTTATAACACAATAACTTACAGTATGTCTTTTTCAGTGCATTTGATTAGAATTTTAATTACAGTACTTTGGAGGAAGGCAGATGGAGCATAAATTAGCCATCAGGACTCTGGTTGAACAGTGACACTGTGTGATGACTGATGATGACAGATTTTTTTTTTCAACCCACATACCAGAGTACTAAGCGATTCAAATTTCATTACCGTCTCAAAATCAAGAATGCAGAGAGAAATCAGAAATCAGATCCATCCACATTTAGAGATGGGGTGCCAAGCTAAGAGTTACTGCCTGGCACACAGCTCAGTGACATCTAATCTACAGGTTGTAAATACAGTTCAGCACAGGATCTGTGAGTGTGTGCATGCTCTTTAGGGGAGTGCAGTAATACTGTACTTGGAAACACATATTAATCCATCTGCTGCAGAGCCCCTGCTGTTTCTGAGTGAGTTATGTTTAGCATGTATGGAGGATGCTAAACAGGACCACACCCAGCATTCCTTGCATGGCCAGGTTACGATGGCTCACTCAATCAACACCACTGTCCCACCCACACTTCCAGCCCCATATCTGTCATCTCCAATACACACACATAGCCTCCCCCTCTAACGCCACTCTCCAATCAATGAGAAGTCACAGGAGGAACCTGGCTGAAGGTCAATGTGTGCAGGGAAAAACATGTGATCACTTGCAAAGACATGGAGGGAAAGAAACACCTCGCACACATTTACTGATGCTACAGATTATTCAGGTTAAATGAGAAAATGATTTTAACCTGGAATGTGTCATTTGTTTATGTTCACTAACATACTTCCCATGTTCCCCAAGAAATAATATAGTAAATGTGCATTGGAAAGGGTTTCTCTATTTGTGTTACTATAATTTAATCTCTCTAGAAGGTTTCATGGAGGTTGTCTGTGATTGCAACAGTCAATAAAACTGTATGATTTTGCTGCAGAATTGGAAAAAGAATTGTATACAAGTCAAAGAGCAAACTGAAGTTTGCTGAGCAGTGCAAGCACTCATTATTACTACTCTGATAATATACTAATCTTTAATTAAATCTGCAGTTAAGTCTGCAGTTTTTGAAGCATTATGATTTATCCTAACATTGACATTCAAGAGGAAGGTAGAATGACTGAATGCAGCAGACTGTTGTTTATATCGTAGGATTTTATGGTAACAAACTGCTGTACTAATACTAGCATCTGCTCTTTTATGGAGACAAACAGGGCTAATATCATTTGCCTCCCCACCCTCCACACCAAAATCCTGGTTTCATTCCCTGTAATGGCTGTCGTCAGAGGTCTCACCTTGCAGTGAGATTCCAGCCTGCAGCACTATCGTCCAGATCGCACAACACACTGTGATTTACAGCTGCTGTTGCTGCAGGGCCATCTGGACCATAACTGAACACTCAGCATTAGACTCTCCTTCTCTTTCCTTCTCTCTCTGTCTCTCTCTGACTCACTCTCTCTTAGTACATGTTTGCTGTATGTCTCTTCTTTTGCAAAAATACACAGTCCCCATTTCCCCCACACCCACATTCGAACTCTCCTTTTTGACCTTCTTTTCTCTCTCATCTCTCAGTTTTCACATACACACATGTACATACGCTCTCATGCTCACTTCAACACTTGACATAAGTGTAACTGGATTCGTATGCATAATAAATATGTATTTTTATTGTTAAAACTAACACAAATTGAAGGATCTAAAAACATAAGATATATACACAGAAGGCCATTAAAACAGTTTCCATAAAATGTGGCACAAATTCAGACCGCGTTTCCATAATGCCTTGGACAGTACAATTTAATCTCTCTCTCTCTCTCTTTCTGTCTCTCTCCTGTAAACATACTCACACAGAAGAGTGAGTTCACACTCACTGCGAGAGGAAATTTGCTTCACCTTTCAAAAATTGTGCTTTTGCTAACACAAAAAGAACAGCCAGCAGTTAGTAAATTATGTTTAATATGGGCCTAAAAAAGCCCACACTGTTATCATTGCAGAGGTCCCTTCAGTGAGGTTGCACTAAAGACACCTGCACCTGAGTCTTTTGCAGAGTCCACACAAAATCCATGGGAACACACCATTTGAACCCAGACACACCGTCACTGGATTTCCTACCCAAGTACACAGGTGATAATCACAAAACCTTGAGTGTAAATGGGCCTCATTCATGATTATGGGAGTGTCATAAATGTGGATCTGCATCCTTTAATGCTCCATGCCTCTGATTCAATGTGTCTCCAAAGAGCCTCCTGCTGCAGTTTGTGTTCACTGGAGTGTGATGAGAACCAGGTGAAACATCTGGTGCCATATAAAAAGGTGTTAGAGCGTTCGGAGCAGAGCCGTACAAGCTTCAAAAGAGCTGCCAAATATACAGCAGATGTAAGCGGGGTGCTGTTGAGGTCAACTGCTGTAATATGACTGTCACCCAGCAGGAGGCAGTGTTGGATTCAGTCAATATTAAGGTCAACCACCTCAGTCACTGACTCCACCCCAGGGAGGTCAGGGACACTCGAGGCAGATCAGGGTCTGGGTGTTGAAGTGACACCTAGCAGCTGGGTCCTGAATTAGATTAGATCTGTAAATCTGCCACTCTCTATCTACAAGATCACTTACACCACAGATTGATTGGAATAAATTATTTACAGATCATATACATGTACACAACCCTCTATCCTCTAAGAGCTTCAAGGATGAGCACTTTCTTGAGTCGATCAGGTAGAGGAGAGGAGCACGGGAGACACACAATCACACCGAGTAGTCTGGTCAATAACAGGGCAGTGATCTGATTTGTTGTAGTTAACCCAAGGACAGGCACATTCAGGATACAATGCAGAGTGCAAAAGTGTTCAACACAAAAATATAAAAAAATATTGCTTTATTTCTCTGCTCCATATTGTGTAACTGAAAAAATATTAAGTTTGAAACATCAGTCAGCTCAAGAAATCGAATAAAAGTTTTTTTTTTGAACAAGGTGTGCATTGTTCTTCTTCTCTCCATCCATTTACTCAACTTTCAAAACCTCAGCAGAAGATGTCCTAATGTAATGCACATGAAGCACGTGTACAGATACACTATCTCATGAGTGTGTGTGTGTGTGTGTGTGTGTGTGTGTGTGCGTGCGTGCGCGCGAGCGTCTTTCCTATTAAATTTTGTGTTGCACAGAGGGACACTTCAGACAAAACTGCATCTCACTATCTTTTGTGCTACAACTACGATATTGCATACGCTTGAAGAAAAAAAATCTCTAAAGGGCTGCAAAGTTGTCCACATAAAACATTTGCATCATAAAATTGTACGGGAATTCACTCACAAAAACTAAAAATATTGAAGCAACATTTTATTTGTAAATCAAACTTTAGTACCTGCGGTTGTGTGAGGCAGAAGATAATGGGAAGCATATATGAAATACACCCCCTGGCCAGGAGGTGGCACTCTATTACTGCAAACAGACTTAAAACCTCTGAGACTCACTGACCGGTTCTATTCATCTTGTGTGCATGTTTCCTACCTCATACAGTACCTACTGTTGATTTAACTGAATTCTTTAAACCTTTTAGTTTATAACAGAGTCCAGAAGAAACCAGCTGGTTCCCAAATTTTTAAATGGACAGCAATGATGTAAAGAACAAAGATCAAAGGAAAATGAAAAGAAATCAAAATTACAGTTGGATTCATTCCTTATTCAAAATGGTTACACAGAGTTTATATTCATGTATGTATCTTTAACTCATGCCACTGTCTTGATATTGATGACAGGCTACAGGAGACATACAAAATTTGAGGTTCAGTACCCTACATCTTCTCATTTTTCATTGTATCCATCAAAAATCTGGAACGCTTCGGGTCCAGTTCAGATCGTTTCAAGTGATATTCTTTCCAGTTCCAAAAGAGGGCAGTAGTGTCTCATGTTGTGAGACTTTCAGGGCCACAGCTTCTCCACAGCTCTGACTGCTCATGCTATGCTTTCCTTGAGCACATCCTCCTTCTGCTGTTTCATTGGGACTAATTACAGTGTCCTTCATCAATAGAAAGATGTTAATGATTGATGTGGTTTGTTCCCAAATTGATAACAAAATGGCTGCATTGGGTAAGCGTTCACTACTTGGTCAAAGTAAACACATAGCTAAAGTATATGCTGACATAATGCTCACAAATACTCAAGTTTCTCTCTCTTCCTCTCCCTTCAGACCCGTCTGTTTTATTTCCCCACTCTTTTACACTGTTTCTTCTTTCTCTGTCTGAATTGACAGACCAATAAGCCTTTAATCCCTTTAATACAAACTTCCAACAGAATATCTTTTTTTAATTGCATAAAATAAACAGTGAATGGGGTAACCAGATCTCCTCTCAGGATAGATTTAGCTCGGCTACAGGCGGCGGATTAAATTGAAAAGTAAGCCTGCAAGTTATTTTGAAGGAAAAAAAGGATGAAAGAGCAGCGAATAGCACAGGATGTCACAATAATTCCTGTGCAGCTAGGAGTTAGCCAACACATGAGCAGAATAATCATATGGAGATGATGGTGGTGGCTCTGTGATTAATGGGCCCATTTTCTTTGCACAGCTTGGATAGTGGGCCTAGTTGGCCCCATTAGGAAAAAGCCTAAAGCCACCCGGTTTCTCTGTATGCCATTCATCAGGCAGATATGAGCAACAGAAAAGGTTTATTCTCAACATCCATGAAATATGCACTATGAATTATACAGAAACACATCCCTGCATCCTCTTCATGCCGCTTCTTGATATGATCTACGCGTCTGAATACCTGTGTCAGAGGGTATCATGTGTCTAGTATTCAGCGTGAGATGGGAAGAGGAGACATGGCCAAGCTCCTATCACTCATAAATGGTTCTACCTGCTGTGCAGAATTGGAAGCATGAACATGCTTGTGTATTTCCTTCCTTATTTGATGGACTATAGGGAGCGAGAGTGGCAAACACTGGCCAGACAGCCACATAGACATGCCTTTCCCCTTTTAGAGCAGTATGCAAATCCACTGTTAAATTTCATTTTTCTAATCCCTTTAATCAGAAACAGGGGAATAAAGCCAGCTGGTAGGAACCCATGTTAAGATGTAATTAAGCATCTGATTGAATTTCAGTGCATAGCTGAGTGTGTGTGCCAAGGCGAGAGCAGGAGTAGGAGGAGGGGGTAGAAGATAGACGAGGGTGGAGGGATGGGCACTTGTACACCAGATTGAGCATTGGGGTTGGTGGGGGGACACATTGCCCAGCGACGGGGGACCTGGAGCTCGCGGCGGGCTTGGTATTTTCCAGTATGCTCCACTGCATGAGTGAACAGCGATCAGAGGCGCATTTTTATACATTACTAGGAAGGCTCCCATGTCAATCATCTCCGTGCTGGCATTGGAATGGTTTTCTCCTGCTTGAATCTCAACATAAGGTCCCAGAAAATAGACACAAACGCCATCATGACAAGTCGCCTCTATAAGCAAAGCATATGTGAAGTAAAGCAGTGCAGGGGTTGTTATGGTACACTGTTTGCCTGTTAAGTGAATTCTGACACAGCCATTTCTTCTTCTGTCTCATTCAACATGGGTTTGCTAGCACAACACACTACTCTTTTGGGGTCAGTGTTGACAGATATACTGCATGCACACATTCTGCAGCCCACCTGGGAACTGGCCGAACATGTAACCTAATCCAGTTGGCAAAGGCGCACGTGCAAAAGAACACACACACACACACACACACACACACACACACATACACACACAAAAGGGTCTGTAATGAAATTCATTCGCTCAAAATGTATTCACTCCCAGACAGAGACAATATAAAGCCTGGTCTGGGGAGAGGGAAGACTGTCACACCAGTTTAGTTGGGCTTGGATATAGAAAAGATCCATTACTGAGGCCTTTCATCACCAAACATTGCATGCTACCTGTGGGGCTCTGAAGCAGAGCGGGAGTAGGGGGAGGGGGGCGGGAGTAGGGGGAGGGGGGCGGGAGAAAAAAAAAAGGCTTGTGCGCAAAGATGGGTGACAGAACTCGACAGGTCATCATGTGTGTGCCCTCCCACCGTCCTTTCCCAGTCATCCTTCACCCTTGTTCTGTCAGCACCCAAGGCCCATCTGGTGAACAAGCTGCCTGCTGATGAACAGGAAACCCAGACTATGTCATCTGGACCTCAACTGGACCAAATATAACGTTACTCACAATTGGGCAAGAACGTAATGGAAATTTGTTTCAACATTTGCCTGTACCAAACCATTTCTAACCATATACTTAAGCTTGACCATCTCTGACTGAGTCTAAAATAGTTAAATGGTTAAAAATGCAGTGATTGTCCCAGTCTTCAACATGACAATATTGCCTCCATCTTGTATGGACTTCATGAAATGAACAAATATTGATGAAGTAAGTATACTTGTATATTCTTACAGTTCCATTTTCCACGGCAGTTCAACCACCTTTCAAGGCTTATCTACTTTACCTCTGGACTAATCTGCACATGTACATTGGGACATCATTACTCCAAGCAACTTTCTTTGTTGTGGTAATAACGTGTAAGAAGAGAGTGTAACATCAAAAGCCAACAAGAAGAAATAATTCTTCTCTTTTTCTGTCATTAGACTGACAGATTTAATGCCATGTGTTCACAACAATTTCTTTTATGTGTAAGCAACTATGGATAGCTCTTTGTCCACAAACCACAAAGAGAAGTGGAACTATAATGTGTTTGTTTACAATTCACTGTTAAGAGATCCACAGCCTCTTTCAGGGAGACAAAAGGACACAGGTAAGCAGTAGTTCAGAGAAAGGTGATGTATGATCAAATGTGAAAGCTGTATTGATTTTCCTCAATTGTGTTTGCTCCGTTTGCCACTATTAGATATGGATTCTGCGCAACTGCCATCTTGACTTTGTCTTGAAATTGACACACTCTATAAAAGGGCTATAGCTTTTTCAATAAAGCCCTGTGTCAAGAGAGAGATCGGCCTGACACAGCCAGAGACTCTGCGTTTGATTTGCTTCAGAGGCAGCACAACAATGCCAAAGCAGCACTCAGGTTAAACCACGTCAAGACCAGCGAATGACAGAAAACCAGAGAGCAGGATGTGGGGAACGTTGTCTTAAAAAGGACAATGTCTGTACAAACACTTCAGATCATTAACACCCTGTGCCCATATGTTAACAAAAAGGTTACAAAAGTTATGGCCATGGTAACTGTTCCGCCTCCAAAGACATGCTCCAAAAAACACACACACAAGGCACAGTAAGTGCAGGAGATTAATCTTTGTTAAATTGTGCTATGGCGCTGCCCCAATCCCCCAGTGATGGTGACACTGTGTCTCTGTTTCCCACCCACTCCTTAGTTACTGTAGCTCAACTACTGGCCTTCAGCATTATCAGTAAAAATCCAGCTAACTGCTGAGGAAGGAGAACAGGAACATTAGGATTATTAAAGGGAAAACATTTCAGTTTTTTATTAAATAAATAACATTTTTATGGACATAAATGAAATAGGCCCTTTAGCGAACAACCAGTCTTTGACAAAAACAACGTATTCCTTGTGTGTTAGAACAAAAAGCCAATAACACATAAAGTAACGGAGTGACCATTAAGGCAGCACATTCATTTAGAAACTATATCCTGAGGTTAAAACATCTTTGACTGATTCCTCTTAAGGAGGAGCATCTCTGTGAATTGTGGCAGTGGCCAGATAACAAACGCTCTCTGAAGCATCCATAATGGCCAAACATCCCGTTCACTGCTGTTCCTGCCTTTGTCTGGAGATGAATAAATCCAAGTTGATCTCCATCTAATGTACTGTTTAAAGCCATTGCCTGTGACAAATTGCACATTACCCTGGATGCCATGTCCTTGTGAAGCTGTTCCTGCATTGTAGCATCTATTAGATACGTTTGTATGATTAATTATAGAGTTTCTCTGACCATTAACACCCATTTCAAGAACAGGTGCTGCTCAGTAGAGGACTGTTGAACATAAGCAGTTAATAACTGATGTATTATTTGAAAAATGTCGATAAATCTAAGAATAGTTCTCTTCAGAAATAATACCAAAAAAACATTTTTTCTCCCCAAACATCTGTTTGTAAAACTGAGTATAAATGTAACTTTCCCAATTTTGATCAACTGAGAAACACAAAATGCTGATAATAATGCTTTAATAATAGCAGGCACAGTAGACATTACAGTAGCCTTTAGTATCTATTGTAACTGTAGCCTTCATGGGTTGTAATCTCATTGTAAAAGCAGTAAGCAATGTTACAGGGCAACATGCTAGATGCACATTAAAGACTACACATTTTGACCTTCAGATTAGTATACATAGACTCACAGATATCCATACTGAAATGTGCAGACACACACACTGGCAAGTATATGCCCATACAGGTCTGTTATCCCTACAAAGCCAGTCTCATTATTCTGTGTCCCCTGACATTTAAGCACCGCGGAGAGCTCCCATATTAATCTTTGACTGTGCATCTCCTGTTCCTTACACATTCCTGCCTAATGACAGTTTTATCATAACTTCTTATTGCCGCCCCAAACCTGAGCTGAAATTATGTAAATGCAGAATGTTTGGTGTGGAAAACATCTTTATGTTTTGCTCAACGGTCGCTCAAGCGGGAATCTAATTCTGCTCACCGACAGCCTAAATGAATTGGCTTGTTACGGTTTGAATAATGGTCTAAGCAGCCGGGTCGGCTTGCTGAAGGTTGAGAAGGAGAGACCCACTTAGTTAGGTGCCACCTTATCGGATTGTACCCCCGCCTCATTCATTACCTTCCATCACTTCCCTCATTTGCAATAAGCAATATCATTACAGGATGATTTGCCTCAAACGTGGGGTTGAAGTAACAACTCGAGGCAGAAATAACTGCTCCAAGATTTGTAATTTGGGCTGCAATATCGGCCGGCAATAAAGCTTCAAATTCACTCTCGCCCACACGCCCGCCCTGCCCTCTTTGTTTTACCTCTTTGTCTCTTTCTCTCGCACACACTTCAAGACAGGCAATAAGTAGAGAATAACATAGTACCTCTGCTTTAATATGATTTTCTTGAATGCACTAAATCTTAATTGCCATAAAAGCATTACAGGTGTCCAAACTCTCTGCTTCTGTCTATCTTTCTCTCTCTCTGACTTATAATTTGTCAGTCTGACGCTTTTGTCTGTCTTTCTGTTGCTCATTCTCTCCATTTGTCTGTTTCTCTCACCCTCAGGCCTATTTGCAGTCAGTGACACCAGACTCTGGCGATCCTATTTATTTAGGTAGTTAACTGAGCAGCCTCACAAACAGCAGACCTGATTTCCAATTATGCCAAATGTTTCTGACTATGAGAACATCTCTGGCCTTGAGAAGCTGGTACTGCTGCTGCAGCCCCTGTTTTGATGTGTGAGAGCCTAAAACCTGCGAAGGCTCATTCAACATGAGTGTTCTCCATGCAGAGTTTGGATCTATACATTGAAAGATGTCTCCCCTCCTAGTTATCCTTTCATTCAATGTATACTTGACAGAAAGATTCAAAGTAGGTTGAGTTAAAACCAAGTAAGCAGGGGTTCTAAGTACAGTTAATTCACCCTCATTTTGACAACTTGGACTGGCTTAGCAAGAGCAAATGAATTCCTCAACCACTCCTGCCACCATGTGGTAAACCATTGGTGGGCACGTCTAATGTCTTAATAGTATCCCACGTGACGGAATCCAATCCTCTGTAATTAGATAAATGTCCCTTAACCACCGTTTCAGTGCATGCTAGCACGGGAAAGTGTGTGAGTCCCAATAAATTAGGAGCTTGTGATGAAATTAAAAGGATCACAGACCTATTTTGAGAACTAAGCCTCCCTCCCTATCATCCATCAGTCACATAGCATGAATTAAGTTCACCCAAGGAGCAAAATAAATTGAGTCAAGAATGCAAAGTATAACTTGTGATATGCCTTTCTGGTTGACATTTAGCACCTCACACTTCATTCTCTGTCTGAAAATGTCACCTGAAGAAATGGAAAGTTTCTAAATCCTTGCCCTTCGCAGTAAAGTTGATAAAAAACAGTTGTTTTGGAGATAGGGGGTGGTCTGGTGAGACCAAGAAGAAAACAACATGATCCTAATCAGTGGTTAACAATTATATAGAAAGTATCACTGATGTGAAATTAAACTGGAGAAAAAGAATGTTTGTAGCTGGAGTAAAGGGTGAAAGTTGATAATGCTCATGATTAACCCATACTGTTTGCCGTTGTTATAATAATCACTACAGCAAACATAACGGATAGTCTCACTGCTCCCTTGTCCGCCACAAGGTGTGTGTGTGATGGAGGATGGGGGTTTGGTGGTGGTGGGTGTGGGCTGTTGGGGCAACAAACAGAGCGATATAAAGCCAGCCTGCCAGACAGAAAGAGCCCCACACCTGCAAGACTTGTCAGAGTTGGAGATGGATAGAAGTGCCCGTTGGAGGAGCATTTCTCAACGTTTCGTCTGCATGGTCATTGTGAGACAGCTGAGGATCGGCACAATAGCCTGCAGGCAGGGACAGATGGACCAGTGCCGCTGGAGCACACCGGCAGCACCAACTCTCATCAACTGTCTCCGCTGTTGGGGCCATCTGATCCCAGATGGGTGGGAGGACAGGGGACATTGAATTATGAGTGATGCAAAACCACTGGGTAAGCATGCTGGAGCATTTGTCATGATTTGGGTAGGTATATGGCTGTGGGAATGGCTTTTCAGTGCAGGGCAGCACACTGACAAAGTGAAAAATAAACAAATAAATAAATATCCAGCGTGACTCCAAGGTTGATTTCCCTACATGCTCAAGGAGATGATCAGGATTGGAGGACAAAGCAAGTCTACTGAGAAAGCATTTCAAGTTGTGTTTAAGCTTTTTCAATTTTCAGGTGCGCTTGTTACATTTGAGTCTTTTCCTTGTTTTCCAGTTCTGTCTCAGACATACCCTGTTTTCTAAAAATAAACAAAGAATGGCCTCTCACCCCTCTTGGCACACACACACACACACACACACACACACACACACACACACACACACACACACACACACACACACACACACACACAGCCTCCTCCATCTCTCCTGAACTGGAGGCAACTTCTTATTCTGGAATCACGTCTGTATATTTAAGTGAGTGGAGCTGGAGTGCTTCTCCTTGGCTCTAGGTCAGGGGTTTTGTCCGCCAGGGACTCAGACTTCTACAGGCTTCTCAGTGCTCTAATGGGGCACAGAGGGAGAAGAGGTTTCAGTCGGGACTATCTACCTCCTGTGGCAAGCTTAATTGGGTATAAAGAGATGTAGCCCTCCCTGCGCCCTCCACCTTAGGGTAAACCATGTGATATGTTTAAGTAAAGGCTTTAGACGTGGTGTGCAGGTGAAAGCTTGCTTTGCCTGGAAGGGAAGCACAGTGCTGGAGTCTTTGTATTCTTGAAGTGTGCAGGACATTACTCTCAGATGAACCATTTTCAGTTTTTCCTGATGGCCACAGTGGTGCATTTAGGGGTCTGTTGGAATTACCGGTGTTTCAAGGGGAAACTGGCCTTTACATTGATGAATGGACTGGAATGTCACTGCTCTCCCGCTTTCTTCAATTCCTTCTTTAAACAGATAAATCAAGTCAGAGGCCATTGAATGTGTAGCAGCACCGGGTTCATTTCTGGGGGTGCTACTGAACATAAAACCTCCACATACAAAGAAAAAAACAATCCCAATAAAAAGGTAGATAAATCACTCAGAATCTGCAGGTCCGTATTGAACAATAAACGTCTTTTTCACCGTCCCTTCATCAGTGGTCAGAAAAGGGCTGGCAGGTGGGATGTGGTGGGGGTTGGCTCAGCATGGAGGGAAGTGTTAATGTGTGTTAATACACTAAAAGCCATGGGGCCTTTTCTAGGTGATGGATTGTCACTACTAAATTAGTGTATCTGACAGCTGTAGTGCGGCACTATAGGTCAGGGAAGAGCTATCAGCTATGGCAGGTAAATAAGGCTATATAAGATACATTTAGGTATATGATAAAAACTGAAATTGGGCCGAAGATCAGCCAGTGACACAGATGTACAGTTGGACTAAATTCATAGATGCATGGGAATGACAGACTATCCAGAACATATGGTTACACTGAAGCATTACAGTGAGTGCCTTTATGTCCATTAGTATAGCAGTGGTAGTAGTTTGGAATATACAGCTTGCAGCTTCGAGAAACCTGGATAAGCCCTTATCTCAGTTTAGAGAAAAATGAATGCGCTACCTGGCGTACTCTACTATGACATGTTAACACCTAATCCAGGTTTCTGATTATTGTGTCACATGGGCAGATGCTTCCGTAATTTTATGTTACTTTAGTAGTCAGTCAGTAAAACTAAAGAAATTATGAAACAATCTAACGGTGAACTACAAACTGAATAAAAGTGAAAGTTTGACAGCAGTAACACAAAGACCACATTTTATTGTTGCTCCCGACTACCATTACTGCTGATCAGCAGAGCAGGTTAGGCTCTGATAAATGAATTTAACCTCATCTTTAAATGTACAAAAATGAAAGATTGGCTGAGATGTTGAGAAATCAAGGACACACCAGGTTATGAAATGTACCGCACTGCAAATTACAGACACTGCCCATTGGCACCAAGGGACAAACCCCCCCCCCCACACACACACACACAAAAATGGGGAGACGCCACAATCAGGAACCTGGATACTGACAAAATAATGAGACAGGAATATAAACAGGTTGATCAAAACCAAGAATTTGATAACAAGACTAAGAGCCATGCTAGCAGCTCTGTAAGGCTGTACTTAGGCACAACAGTGCTGATGTTCAGCAGGTATAATGCTTACCATGTTCACCATTTTAGCTTTGTGTGTTAGCATGCTAACATTTGTGAATTAGCGCTAAACACAAAGTACAACTGAAGGAATGTTGTTAGTTTTGCAGGTATTTTTACATAAACCAGATCACTGGACATTTAAATTTTGACCTGATGGCACTAGATGAAAAGTTAAGGGATCACCAAAGTTATTGCAACTCATCATGAATGTGTGTACAAAATTTCATGGCAATCCGTCCAGTAGTTAATGAGATATTTCAGCCTGGACCAAAGTGGTGGACTGATCGACAGGCCAACATTACAATCCCTAGAGCAACACTGCTTGTGTGGGTAAAAACACAAAGAGAGGAGAGTAGTTCAGATATATTAAGCACAGATAGAAAGAGAAAGAGAAAGCAGAGAAACAGCTTAAGAAAAAGCACATTTGCACAGAGAAACATTATTTTGAAGACATTTTGACACACATTAGGACAGCATGTTCCATTTCCTCATTATCTATCCATTATCTATCCATTCTGTTTCCAGACATGGGGAGTATTCCTCAGTGCTGGACCCAGCATAACCACATGACTGATGGTAAATCAATACTAAGCGGCCCAGTTCTCATTGAACATATGGCAGGAGAGCAGGAACATCTGGAAATGTCAAGACTTCTGAAAGCTTTGGTAGTGGAAGACACCACCACATACACCAGCCTATCGACAGGTACAAATACAGTACATAATAAAAGTGGGTGTATAGTTGATTGTAAAAAGCTGACCTGGCTAACATGTCACACTCCCAACAAAGAAAGTAATGAAATGGAATGAAACCAATGTAAATCTTTACTGCAGACGTCTGTAGCGCTGATGTGGTATAGCGGGTGAGGGGCTGGTGTTTGACGGCACATGTCAGATGTACTGAGGACATGTCACGCAGGAGTGATGTGAGCCCTGTCAGCTCCTCACTCACACCCAGTCCCAGAGCGCTGCGTCAGCTACCTCACTATTGATTGTCAGGGCTTCTTTGGGGAATTCGGTTTGATTCGTTGTTGCGGGAGCAGAAAAAATAATTGAATAGAGGAATCAGATGTATAAATAAGCAATGTTCTGCATGAGGGCGCCCAGGACACAATGACACAATGACATAGTCACCTTGACATAACCCTGCAGCTTCCTCCCAGAGCAATCAGTGCTGACCAATGCTGTAAAGCCCTTAAACACCGACACACTCACATCCCTAATGACTATCTATGTGCTTTTAAATACATAGAGTGCCAGTGTCTTTCACTGGGTTCAGTTGGAGACTTTTTTTCAAAATGGCAAGGAAATTTCTCCATCGATTTATATTGCTACTATAAAATTATAAGACAAGTGTTAAATCTGTCATTAAAGGGCTCATTAAAGTCTGTAATTGCTAAGCTGGATACATTTGGTGCTGTTAAAAAGAGAGTGTCCTGCCATTCATTATTGTTACTGTCACAGGGTATCTGAGCGTAGCACTGTGACATCTACTGAGGGGACCTTCTTTAAACAAACCCTATTTGATCTCTTTGAAAGGAGCATGATGAGGGACAAAAATCTGGGCCTAAGCTTTGCCTGCATCGCTTCAAGGTTCTACAGAAATTTAACAGAAAGTGACAAAAGAAGATGGATGAAAGATTGAAATATCTGATTCATTTATTCATCCCACAGGTGGCAATATGCACTTTAAGGAGATTCAAGCAGCTTAAGCATACAGGGTAAGAAAACCATCCCAATTTTGTTATTAATTTCACTTTTAAGGTAAATCACACTTTATCACAGCTCATAAATAACTTTCTCTTTAAATTCAATAATTCATGTCTCTGGTATGATAAGCACACAACTCTTTCCTTGGCGCTGCAAAGTTGACAAAAACACACAAATTAAATAGGGCATTGTCTAAAATGGGAATTTCTGTGGATCACAGTTACACTGCGGCTTTAGCACTGTTGAGCGATCCTAGTCTCATCACTATGCTTTGCTTACTGCTGTTGTTGCTGCTGCTGCATGCTGGGTCAGGAAACATGAGCTCAGCACCTTGGCCTCTCCCTCAGACATGCACAGAATGGCCATGTCAGCACACTCCGAGGACAGTTTCTACCACGGTCCACTTGTTCAGCATGCAAAAACGTTTACCATGCTTCACTGAGGCTGTACAGAAATTAAACATCATTTCACAGTACACTTTGCAATGCACAATGAGCCTTTAGAAAGATAATAAGTCCACTGAGCTGAATGTAATAGTAAAAAAGCTCAGTATACTTCTCTCATAGTTATACTTCCAATCAGTAACAGGTAAAGATGAGTCACCCCGTGCGTCTCTCGGGCCCACCTCCACTCAGCGCACTCATCATCAAACACAGCTCTGATCAAGTGATTAGATGAGTGGTGTATGGGTGGAAGCCTCAGAGAGCCCGGCAACCCTTTCCTCTGTGCTCACAACCCCGGGCGGTCAGGATGAAGAGAGAGAAGGGTGAGGACAAGGTAAAAGATACTTAGAATGACAGTTCACTGACAGCAAGATTAATGACCCAACACACAAAGGCCTGGAGCAGCGAGGCCTTTTGATAAGACACCCTGGAACCCCTCCGCCACCTGGCCGCAATCCATATAAATCGAAGTCCTGTAAATTCCAGTGGCCAATTAATGAGCGGCCCTGGCAAACGACACTGTCCCTCACACCACCCGTCCCCGACAGCACTTCATCTAGATAATCTGATACTGTATCACAGACAGAAGGAAGAAAAAAGACCTGTCAGAGATTGTGAAGGACAGTTATCTATGGTAATGTGCTGGTTTTAGGCCGGGCAGAGTGGAGTTGAATGTATGAGTAACTGTGTGTGTGAATGTACGTTGGCGTTGTGAAATTTATGAGCAGAGCAGAGGTAAGTGGGCAGGTTGAAGGCTTCTTCAGCGCCGTTGTTCATATGGAAATGAGAAGTAATGAAGTCAACACTGTCAACTTCACATCTCTCTGCATTGTCACAGCGATAAAGGGCACTAGAAGTAATTAATTTTAGTCAAAATACTGAATACAGAATGGCAGGGAAATGATGTCACAGACACTGAAGAGGCTGTATTGTGCCGTTGTCAAGTTTTATGTCCTCACAAATCTGTCACAGTGCTCACGAGATTTCACAACAAAAGTCTTTAACCATTAATAACTGTCCATTTTTACATTAATTTATGCAAACGCAATAGAAAAATGTGGGTATCACAGCCTTGCAAAATCTCTGGGACCAGATGCAAAAAACTGTCGAAGAAGTCAGTAAAATATTATTGCAAGCAGTCTTTGCACCAAATGTAATCCCCCACATACATATTGTTATACATCTCATTATTGTGTATATCTCACTCATCATGCAGCTCAGCCATTGTGAAATTATGCACAAGTGCAGGAGCCCACTCCCGCAGGTAGCCACAGATGGATGTTGACACACCCACATTTAACCATGTTTGGACATAAACCAGACTCCTTCATCTGGCACAGCAACGTCCATTAACGACGCCAAAGCAGCCGTTGTGTCGTTACACACAGCTATTATGCATCAGCATGTTGTGAGCCAATTGATTGATGACACATGAGTAAGTCAAATTTATATTCTGATGTGTGTTATTATTTGATAAATGACTGTGATTTGACTGACAACATCTAAACCTATTTACATGTGGCTAACTAAAATAAAGCTAAATAAAGTAAAAGGGATGTTGCATACTTCTGTAAATATTATATGGAACTCAAGTCTAGTAACTGTTCTGATCTACGATGTGCTAAATAGACTCTCAATACATAGTCAAATTTCTTCTTCACCACACTGGTATAATTCATACTCAAATGTTGTAAAGCCTGTTTAGAGGAATACATTGCTTGTTCTTAAAGGATAGGTTCAAGGATAGGTTCAAGCCTTCCTTAAAACAACACTTAGATGCCCACATGTAACAGGGTTATCAGTGTAATTGCTGCTCCTGGTGCTGAAGAGATTTCTTCATAATGCATTCTCAAGATGATATGAGGCTTCGGCGCTCTGGAGTAGTCAAAACAAGTTGCTATCTACCAAAGTTATAATCTTTTTAGTACAAAATTCCCTCTTTGTGTTACCATTTCTCCACCACAGCTCAACAAGTACACAGTCCCAAGAAACATGAAGAGGGAATTTCGTACTAAAAAGATTAGAACTATTAAACACAGATCTGGCTTTAAAATGTATTGAATTAAGATCTGAAGATAGCTCTTTATAAGGAAAACATTTTACATCTCAGAACTTGCAAGAGGTTTGTAAACGTGTGGGGATGAGAATTCAACATTTACACATAAGAGGCTACTGAAGCTTGTATCTGTGTCTGCACAGGACTGCCTGACTGCTGACTTTTTAACAACCACAGGCAATAACTGGTAGACCTAATAAACTGGTCAGAAATTCTCAAACAGTGGCAATTAACTAACCATCAAATCTATTCAGGCATACAAAACTGTGACTAATACTAATGTTATACCAATAAAATGGGCGTGAAGGATATATCAATATATCATTTTGAATAGCTGATGCTCACGGAGCACTGTAACCTTCAAGCTACGCCTCGTGCAGTCAACTCCACAGAGCTGATAAAAGTGAATGCTGAGTACACAGCTGCACTTGTGCACCAAAGCCTGAAGGTGTGACAGACACAGGCAATAAAACTCGGCAAAGAATGGCAAGATAGTAGAGGCAGCTCTGTTCTCTCTCGCCCTTACTGTTGGAGACATGACATTAATATGAGACAGAGAGAGTGGGGGAAGTGCACCATATGGATTCAAGAGGAGGGGGGAAAGGAGCAGAGAAGCTGACATAAGTCATCTAAATACAGCCGGGGTTCTACCAGCATCAGCGCCATCATCATCAAGCTGTATATTTATATGTGCTAAATATACAGTGTGTATGTGTAGGTGTGGGAGTGTATATAATATATACTTGTGTGCCTATGTCTGACTGAGTGCATGAGGGTTTTCCCCTTTCTTGAATGTTGTGGCCCAGCTGTGTGTGCTTAACCCCACATACTTGGCCACATAGGTCTCCTCATCCAGGCAATCACATGACAGAGGCCAACGTCCTCTCAGCATCCTTGAGCGCCTGTGATGGGCTCCCAGCCAATGACTGATCACTCGCTCGTTCCCTCTCGTCAGCACTTTCGCTCATCCAGCTCGTCATCAATGCGCCGTGGTAATAAAACCAATGTCATCCTGCGCCTTGTGAAGTTCACATGGAAAGATAAGGGTAGAAAATGTGCCACTGGCTTTTTGTTTCAAATTAATTTCCCACCGTCATTGTGTACACCATTTCCTGGGTGGCATTTAGTGCTGACAGCGAGCTAATCTCATGTTTCCTTGCCTGATTTCAGCCTTCATTAGGAAAATGTGCTGCTTTAAAGTAATTTTCCATTTGACTTTTATAGTCAAGTGTGTGTATATGTGTGTTTCTAAATGGAAATAATTGATCAGGTGAGGTTGTTCTGGAGCAACAGGAGCACCTCTTTCGTTAATTAAAGCTGCATGTGGCTGCAGTAAACATTAGGGAAATGGGGCTGTATATCAGGCTTATTACCTGGACATGATCATCAGTGCAGGGACTTTGTCGAGGGAAATCTCTTATAGCCCATCAAACAGAGGCTTTGCTGCTGCTGAGAGCACCTGGTCTGTCTACTTCATGTCATCCAGGAGAGGAAAGTATGATGGTGTGACGTCCATAGTTTTGGTTTTGGTAGTACATGGCCATAACTCACATTGGAGCTGCGACAGGCCTATTTTCTTTTTTAATCTTTCTGCTTACTACTTACTATTATATCAGAACAGGCAAATTCCTTAACTCTAGACAGTACTCCTATCTTCCAACGTCCCCTAACATTTCTTATCCAAATCATTACGTGTGCAGTAGACAGCAGCATGTTGTATGAAATGGGCTGAGTGCCTGCGGAGATTATGAGGGTGCAGGTGGGACAACAACATTAAGATAGATAAGGGAAACTCATAAAATAGCACCGTTTCATTTCCTAAAAACACAATAGATGCCAGGGCTGCCTGACAGACTACTATCAGCTGGTCTGTAGAATTGTAGCTTGGTTATCGTTTCTGTGAATGGAAAGGTAGACCAGGACCACATAGGCGGCTGTGGCTGGAATGTTGATGCTGACATGCAAGCAAATTATTTGTGTAACAACTTAAGAAGAGGATGTCGTACTGCAAAATACCGCCAAATTAGTGAGTTATTCATTCCAATCCAATAAAAATGTGGGAGAAGTACTGTATAGTACTCCTGTACATCCTGTTCCTGACTTTAAAGCTTCTTTTAGACTCCATCCATATTCTCTCCATGCACCTGACCTTCTGCTTTAGAAGCACAAAGCACATTAATATTTCATATCACAAACACAGATAGGCTACACATATGCACCTCAGTGCTGGGAAGTCTCTACAGCACAGCGTACAGCCTGGCTAGCTCCTCAGCTCCACAGTGCATTCACACAGACAGACACATTGCTTATAAAAAAATATTCACCTTTCTTGGAAGTTTTTATCTTTTATTGTTTTACAACTTTACCCTAATCAACATTAAAAATACTGCCATATCTCTACAAAGTGATCTAAATTGATGACATATATAGAATTCAAAAATACTTAGAATAAATAAGTAAACCTAAATCGTTACCAGTGCAAACAGTTTTCACAGTCACATAATTAGTAAAATGAAAAAAAAACATGAAAACTTCCATACTTTTATAGACACTGTACAAAGAGACATGCAGTCTATTGTCTCTCACAAGCTTTGAGCACATAATTTAGGAAGTAGTTAATTTCCCGAAAGATGTGTTTCCATGCATTGATTTTCTTATTTATGTTCTGTTCATCAAAGTTATGTTGTCGACCACAGCAATCAACTTTTCCTCCATTTTTACGTAATTGAGTGGAGTAGAAAACAACTGTGCTCAAGTTTCATGAGGGAATCACCTCTGTGCGTCAGAGGACATTTTATGAAGGTATTATTGGAGTAAAGCAACTGATAGTATATACAGTATATGCATAAACAGTATATATATCATGTTAAATATAGTGTGCAATTTTACTCCAAACATTGCAAGAGTCAGTCCTCAATATGATATTGATTCAAATATGGACAACTAAGTGGTTAAGACATTTTGACCGGTTAAAAAAGTGAAGGGCTTTCTATCTTTTCCAGTCTGTTCTAGTCCCACCTTCTGGACAAGTTGCTCTTTCCAATATGGCGGCAACGTTGACATACGATCCAGTGGCCAATGCGGCGTCTACGTATATACTGCCACTACGTCTATTGTTGGCATCCATGACGTTGCATTACTGCCACTTGCAGGGGACACCTGGCCTCAGGGCTACAAGTACACAAATCACTTTTGCTCCATATATCACTGAGCTATGTGGTGCAAAAGGAACTTGTAAATTGTGAGCAACAAAACAGCATTTGAGACTCGTAGCAGCAGATTCAAGCTGTTGTAGTCATTGACTTGTGTTTGTGATAGAAATATATCCAAGAAAAAAATATATATTTGCGAGAAAAGATTCTACAACTGTCATTGCATGAATTCACATACTGATTTGCAGATGTGCAAATTTTGTTCATGACTTCACATTTTTTGATATGGGTGTGTTTTGCACCATATTCACTGCAGCAACCAAAAGTGTGAGCGTATGAGTTTCTTAATTTGTGATTCGTAACATAGGATTTGTGCACCTGCAATGAAGAATTTGAGAAGGTGCAACTGCACTGTTGTGTTTATGGGAGAGAAAAAAATTCTCTGACTTCAAATTTACTGACACGTGACTATTTTCTACAACTACAAATTCCACTGTCACAGGTGTTTTGTGTTGCTCCAATAATACCTTCATAACATTTGCATAAAGTTGAACCTTTAACTTTCACACCGCTCTTTCTTTTGTGTCTTTAAACAGTAGCAGTGGATGGCATCAGCATGTTTTTTATGGTTAAATTTAAAATGAGTGTCATCCTGTTGTATCTCTAGTGTTTAAGTTTGTATGTGTGAACAAGACATTAGACTAATTGGGACGCAGCACTCTCAATATACTGAAACAAGGAATCACATGCATCTATTTTTCAGTGGTAGCTGCTGCATTTGGTTGGACATGAATTTGTAACAAAATATCTGTGCAATATACGTTTATCGAAATCTGTATATCTATATATCTATAGATCAGAGTGCGTGAATGCTTGTCCTATCATTATACACTGAATCTAATCTAAAGTACCTCCAACAACCTTATACTTGGTAATCAGCAATCTTTACATATTGGACTTTTTCTAACAAAAAATGTATGATAAAAGATCAGCTCAGTCTTTCTATTGCTCTTCATCATCCATCGTAGATGGACACAGAGGAAGGCTCCTACACATCGATTCAATCCCCTGAGCTGGATGTTGCAGTTTTCACTTAGACAGAGGCAAAAAAAATTACCAGACCCCTCCTTCCTCTTCTCCTCTTCCTCATTGATTGTCCGCATGTCTGTGCCACAGTGTCTCATGGCAGCAGAAGCCAAAGTGATGGAGACAAAAGGCGGTTTGGGTATTAATTCAGCGCTCACGTCTTCTTTCAGGATCCTTTCACATGCAAAATGCCGGGCTGTGCATTGGGCAGAAGGGGACACTGACAATTACCGCCTCACATTGAGCCACCGTTGGAGACTCACTCTTCAGACTGATTGACAAATGAAAGAGCTGAAATAGCTTCCATTTAAAACGGCCACTTGCCAGAATAGGGGGGGGATCATCTCCAAAATCTTGTCTCAAATGGGAAAGGGAAAAGATGAGCGTGCATAGGAAATTGAGCTCACAATTCAGTACTTTACAAAGGCCATTTAGGCTACATGCACAGAATACCCAGTGGTACTGCAGAGGCTTTAAAGCTCAAATTCCATGGAACATCAAGATAGAGCAGCGACTTTCTAGGGGGATTTGAATCTAACTGTTCTTTCCCATCAACCTAAAAACTTTTCATACTGTGCTGACTAATCCACTTCCCTGCACATACACAGATGGACATAAATGAGGGCTGCAAACAAACACACACTGATTAGCCAAAATTGCCTTGTTCATAAAGCAAAAATCAACAAATATGTCTGGAAATCTCTGTATGTAATTTCTGGGGAGATAAACAGTGATCTTCATTGGACTGCCAAGCACGTAGACAGATAGATTTCCAATCATGGATGTTGCTCAATTTGTCTGCTGGTCCCTCAGTGTACCCAATCTACACAGCTGAATCAAGTTTATGGAGACGGATGCCTGTTGAGCGCCTCATCACATGTGAAACCAGAATGACATGGCTCCCGTGTGTGTGAGAATTGACAATGTTTTCTTGCTGAGACTGACTGTGTAATGTTTAACTTTCCCTTTAAACTTAAACTGAACTCGTAGGAATAAAACAACAAAGATATGCAGAGTTGTGTTTTAGTTGCCTAGACATTTCTTGAAGGCAAAGATGTTTTGGAGTGTGGTGCTAATATTACTGTTTGAGTTAAACCTCAATTAGAGGAGTCAAAGAACCGGAAAAAGAGCCAAATATAAATAACACAAAAGACAATGACTATGCTTTTATTGTGTTTAAAGGGTAAGTTATTATTGCTGTTTGGGTTTGCCACTGGAAATATACTTTGGCCCTCAGGTTGTGTTGACTGAAGAGCAGCCCCTGCGATCTTCACAGTGACTTGGCAAAATCTTAAAATCATTTGTCTTGAGGCCAAAAACTAAAACTTATTATCCATTAACATTCATGAACAAAAGTACATGAAAAAAATAAATATGGCAAGAAAGAATCGGTCTTATTGCTGTGTGCATGAGATACAGGTAGCCAGAGACACAACACAGGTATAAATAACAAGTACTTGTGTCTGAGAGCACAAATAGCTGCAGGGGAGTGCTGCGTGCTGCTGTAGGAGCACAAACAGGTTCTTTAATGGAGAGAGGGATGTGAGGAGAAATTCATTTGTACAATGACACTCTCCTGCAGCCCCACAGCACAAACCCCGTGAGAGGGATGTTGTGGCTCGGGGGATGGTGAGTGGTGGTGGGGTGTGTGTGTGTGTGTGTGTGTGTGTGTGTGTGTGTGTGTGTGAGGGGGTAGGTGTGGGGCAGATTGAGGAAAGGGGTGAAAAGATGCAGAGGTGCCTGTGTCATGTCTCTGTGGAAATCAATAAACTCTGCTGCATACATAGCACACCATATCACACATGCATACAAGTGTGTTCACACACACACACACACACACACACACACTCCACAGAGATGGAAGAGGTACGAAGGCGCTGCATGCGGAAAAACTGGCAGCCTTTTTGTTATTGTATTATCTGTTCCCATATTGCTTTGTATTTGATTTAAAAGCAATGATATAGGACGGGAAGTGATTTCATTGTGTTTTTTTTCTTTGGCATATTCGAATGCTTCCAAAAGTTATTTTATCAATAAAATCCTTATTAAAACCACTCGTTACGGCGTATGAATATTCAATTGAAAAACTTCATTCTGTTGTTTGAAGGATGTTCTGAATTAGAAGAAATGCATCAAACAAGGTTTTCTAACTTTTAGTTTGAATGCCTAAGAGGTTGTCGATGCATGTGTAGGTGGTGGTAATGACTACTAAATTAGTCAGCATATTTTATGATGACATTACAGCTTAAGCCATTCTGTTGATCTTGCTTAAACTGCCAGGCAATGACTTGCACACGCTCAAAGCATCTGGAATTATCAAGGTTTTTTTCAGTCTAATTAGAGTTCACCTTGATGTCTTGTTTTTTAGGAGTGACGTTTTTGTCTTTTGCTCCCTTACATGAAGTGCAGCCTGTCCTAAATCTCGCCTTCCCCTTGGACTAACTTTGTTATACATCCAGCCTTAACAGCAGTGAGCTGAGGCTCAAGGTGAAGTCACACTGGATACATGTGAAGCTGCAGCCGAAGGTGTGGGATAAAGAAACACCACACTCAAGCTCAGGACATCAAATTTCAAGCCTTAGAGCAAAATAAGAAAGAAAACACAAAAAAATAAAATAAAAAAAGCTGGCTGTGTACAAAGAAACCCCCTGACACACACAAACACACACTCCATGACAAAAAAAGAAAAGCCCAGAAAATAAAAAGGAGGAGAATAATAATAAAACAAATGTCCAGACCTCCTGGAGCAGATTTTTCATCATTAAATGATGGCCTGAGGGCAGAGGGAGTGTGATGAGGAAACACTGGCTTGTGTCCTGCTCTGTAATTAAATGGTGGCCGGATGGAGTGAGAGGCAGGGAGATGATAAGCACTGGGCTCTGTGCCCCAGGACAGATGAATATTGTCAGATGCTTTAAACAATAGGCTTATCTGTGAGGAAAGTCGCTTTGTTTGCGAAAACAAAGATGGCAGACCGATTGCTACCGTTTCCTAGTGCAATCACTACAGCCTCTCTCTAAAACAGAAATGCAAAAAAGTGTAAAGGATGTTTACATTTAAAAAACACATAACAGCACAACACAGAGAAATGGAGAAAATAATATAGAGAAAATATAATTGAGAAAGATAAGTCATGAATAAAAAGAAAAAATGTAGACGATATATATATAAGAAATATGCTTAAAAATAAATAATAAATGCAAATAAAATTGGAATACAAGATAAGCAGATTTAAAGTGCGCAACATAAAATAAAAATCTATAAAAGGACTGATAAGGAAGCCTACAACAGTGCATGGTCAGAACTGATACAAAATATATGTAAGCAAATATTATATTTTTTACATGTTACACATGAAACAGTCAGAGTAAGAAACACATGTTGTCAAACACAGTCTGAAAGTATGTAAAAGTGTGAGGTTAGCATAACTTAGCTCAGTTACTAGATGTGTGATCAATAAGCTTCTCCACTTTAAATATCTTCAATGACAAGTCTAACCAGGATCCACATTATAATCCTTTAAGTATTTATAAGGACTGCTTTCTTGATAAATACATAAGAATGTAATAATGTGACACCAATATAAATATGTACATGTGCCCACAGCCACAGCACATGATATGAATACAGGCAGTATGGAAAGAGCAGATCCAACTAATTTAATATGGGAAGTTAAGGGCTCACCAAAGTTGTTACAATTCATCCTGAGGGGAACATGAATGCCAATCCATCCAAATAGGTGTTGAGCTTTTTCACTTAAATGTCAACCTCATGGCCCTAGTGCCACACTGCTAGCGATGCTAGAAATCTTTAAATATCCTCCAACAGACTTATCCCACAGGCAAATAATTTCCATCTTAGTGAGAGAAAATGGAAAACAACTTCAATGGGGCCAGAAAGTGCAGACATAGTCCAAGAAGCACAAGCGATTTCCTGACATTTGATTCAAGCCATGTCCATGCACGCCCCAATAGTAAGCTTAGTTCTAGTGCAAACAATTACATCAACATGCCTTGTTTTGATTCCATTCCAACACAAGCGCAAACATTTTGCTCCCTGAACACAAATACTACCATATATCATACTTAGTGGTGTTGAAAGAGATTAAACCACACACAACAAACAACACAGTCTTGATTGCACAATAGAAGATACTGTTATAGTGTAGGGGAAGAAAGTGAAAAGGAAAATAAAGCACGGAGTGACAACTGGGATAAGCATATGTGCAATTTCAACTGACAAGACTAAGATTGGTTTGCTTTGAGAAATCAGTATGGACAATGGTAAGAGAAAGGGCCTAGTCTAGGCTTTTTTTTTGACAAAGCTTTTTAATATTTCTTAATGGAATGAATGGTGTCACTAAATTCTATTGTTCTCCAAAAAAGAGTCTGCCACAAGAATTTCATTATATGAAATGCCAAGTCTTCAATCCTTTCCCTTCTTCAATAGTGGCACAATGTCCCTTGAGAAAGAAGAATAGAACACAGTGATGAAATGAGGATTTTTCACCTAAATACAATTGCAGGGTGCTACAATTTGCAAAGTGCTGCATAAAGCAATCAGGAATCACTCTTAAAAGTTGGCAAGGAGAGAAAAATACTTTGTTTTTAATGCCTGGATATTTTATTTTGACTTTTTCATTGGTAAAAAGCTTTTGTCTGCCCTTTGCCAAGCAAGAAAGGTTGTGTCGCTGCCAGTCAGATTTAGAATTCTCTCAATGGGGATTGAAGATAAGTACAGTCATCCCTGAAAAATGGCTGGGACTCCACGGAGTCATGCGACTGATGCCAAAGTAGACTGCTTCATTTTTCTGGCTTTAGCTTCAAATTAGATCAGACATCAGAAACGACCTTCAGATATCAACAAAGCCAAGATGCTGACTAGGATGCATCCGCGAAAAAGGCCAGTGATCAAGATTTATGGAGTGAGGCTACACTGTGTGTCAAGAGTGATACGCGTCTCATCAACGGTGAAATGAAATGTCAAATTAGTTTGTGTGAGGGCGTGTGTGTGTTTTAGCTTGTCTGCAAGAATGCTCTAATGGCTTGTGTGGTACACAAGATCGAGAGACAAAGAAACAAAGAATTTGCCGTCAAATGAGACCCAAAGTGAGAGAATGAAAGGAAAGCGTGAGTGTCAAATAGGGTGCTTATAGTGCAGAACACTAATAAGGAGAGCGTCAGCAGGACAGCGGCAGCAGATCCATTCTCCTCCGGGCTCCATCTTGGCAGTACCTGTTATAAACTTTCTCTGCCGTCTTGCACAATTGGTTCTGTAATTTAAAAAGGTCAGCATGGCTCTCGTGTAATTCAATACTCTTATGGTGCTGTATTAACCACATATTTAAATCACCCTTGGGGTAGTGTGCAAGCTGAATACTGAATGTAAAGGGACGAGGTAGAACCCACAGTACAACACAGGGCCCAGCTCTCCCATCTGATATATGTGACTCACAGTATGTAGGAGGAGGAACAGCTTATCCAGGAGTATGTTTCCACTTTAGTAGAAAAAAACATCTGGAAAACTGAATGTTTTAAATAAGGAATTCATCTGTGAGCATGGCATGAAATAAAATTTGATGGTTGGGGGACAAGATTTAGTTTTATGTTGTTTGCACAAAGGAAGAAAGATAGGTAAATTGAATTCGTCTGAGTTGCACTTTGTGTGCAATATCTTGTGTTATGGAGTTTGGTTGTCAAACCAATCAAATTAAAGGGCAGGTCCACCAGCGAAAAACCATCAGTAGTATAAAGTAAACACAATTCTTTATCATGATACATACAGAGCCATAAATATTGCACGTTTCCTACAGTATAATAATGCTGTAAAAGACAGAATCTTAGAAGTCTACAAACACTGTTGAGATAAATAATAGCAGAAATCCCACAATTCAGGAAAAATAATGACACAAAATCCATGAAGCAGAGCAGACATTTTAAGTTAAACACATTTTATACGTCCGTGTCTACGCACCCCTAACTTGAAAAATATGAGGAACCTGTTGCACTGAGGCTGGCAGAGCTTTATGGGAAATTAATGATACTTCACCCGAGAAAACCAATCACCAGGTAAATTACAGTGAGCAGAGAGCCACTTTATTATCTTTAAATAGGAGACTCATACATGTGGTTCAATATACTGCACGTATGGCATGCTTAGCTGAGCAGAAGACACCAGTCGAGATTTGCAGCGTAAAGTGAAGCCAAAGAGAAAAAATGAATGAATATGTTTGTCTGTAGAAATGAACAGCATGCCACTTTATCTCTCTCCTTCTAATACGCCCAACCATATACAGTAAAGATCAAAGACAATAACATGCAAATAAATAAGCATATCTATGACACTGGATATAAGGTAAAAATCACAGCATAGTGGGGGTTGAATCTGGTCAAATGAATACAATTTTGAAAGACATTTTACTTTTACAGTGTTTTTAGGTTTAGGTCAACAGAGTTAAAGTACAGTCTGCAAACTCCCAAACTGTAACTTTATACCCTGGAATGTTGTGACAAGAAAATTGGTTTGCATATCTCCTGTAATTGTGAAGTTAAGGTAAATAAACCACTTTAGTGTCACTACATTCATCTTCGATACACACAATGGTTATAGTGGATCTTTGTTTGCTCACATGCTTACATATGCCACAACCACACATCATTTTGCCTGTTTACCAAAGCCACCACTGATGTTACTCGCATGAATCCACGAACACTATCACCAGGCAAGAACGTCAATATTTGACGATTCTGTAAAACCCACGATTACAATGAAAGAAAATGTTTCTTTCAATTCTTGCCTTTCACAATATACACATGGGAACCAGGGTATGGTAAGGTTAGTGAAGATTGTGGTTATTGCAAATAAACTATGGTTATGGTATAGTTAGGGTTATGCAACTAAAACACTTGGTTATGGTTAGGAAAAAAGGTCTTGGTTAATAAAAAGGCACCTGTTAATTGCAGAGCTGTGACAAGACGCAAACGCCGGCCTCCTGCATGAAAGTCAGATGCACTACACACCCATCGACCACCCTGACCTCTCCACATCACTGCAAATAGGGCACATTACTTCCTCTCTCTTTCACCGGTCAAGGCAGATGATCGCCCACCCAGAGCCTGGATTTGACCTCCTCTATATGAAAAGTGCATTAAATTGAATTGAATAATAGTCCAATATGAGTGTAATTCCTATCATACTTGGCTGATATCCCCCCATTATTGCAAATGTTTGCCATGGTGAGACAGTGTAGACAGGATACTATTATTATTATTATTATTACCACTATTACTCATGAACCTGAGAGACTTACCAAAGTACCTCAGAAAACCCAGTGGATGAAAATACCTTTTAAAAAAGGGAACAGGGAATCACTGCTTTTGGGAACTGTCGGTATTAACTTTAAGGCAAGGAAATTAAAAGAGCTGTCAGTCGGAAAGTATGCAAAGAAGTAAAATCAAAGTGATGCCTTGACATTTCTCTCTCATTGAGAGAATGGAAGGAAGACACACGGTCCTGGTGGAATTCGACTTTCCCACATCTAGACATAGTCACATTTATGACTATGCTGACACATTTTCAGAAAGTACAATTCATGACACAGATCTGACATCCCTCTCTGGTTTGGGTGAATTGTCACTGAAGCTGAACACCTTGCTTGAGGCATCAAGTGCCTTACATAAGAAAGAATATCTATTTTCAAATCTTTGTTCCCTACTCCAACAGACTTACTCATTTTGCACAACTGTTGTGCGTAGAATCCTTGTGTCTTTTCAGCTATAACTAGAACAGAATATGAGTTGCAAGAAATAGAGATACGGTGGTTATTACACTCTGATGCCATCAGAGTGTTGGGCAGAAGTGTCAATTTACCATGAGCTGAATTAAATCCTAACAGAGCTCTAACTGCTGCCAATCAGAGATCCTGCTGCAAGGTAGTGATCCCTCAGACGCTCACACATACACCTTTAAATCAAGAGTACAGGGAGCCACACACTGCCCTCTGCTTGACAAGTAAATTGCTTCCAAGATCGTGTTCTCAAAAGAAAATACGGAGAGAAAGAAGATGCTGGCATGAACATGGTTAAAGAAAAGGAATGAGAGGTGAAAGGCAATAGAATGAAGCGAAGGAGCCAGAATAAGTAGATAACAGAGAGCAGTGAGTGTGAAATGCTCTGCTAAGCAGGACTGCGTTGACCTGCCGCCCTGTCTGATGAGAACTGGGTAGAAAAGGAGAGAAATTAACATGGTGTGACTGAGATGACGGTCAATTGTGGTGACAGTAAAAGCCTATAGGTGATTATCTTATCTCCGACAGGGAGACATTTCAATAACACGAGTCGGGCCTTAAATAAGAGACAAAAATTCTTGAAACACATTTCTTCAAAAAGGTCTAACTGAGCCATGTAAAATCAAGCATATCTAAACCTTAAAAAAAGAAGAGATGAGAGATATTTTGAGAAAAAGTAACTTTACCTGACAAAGGTCATCTACAAACTGTGATAAAAAACTACACACTTCTTATCATACATTTCCACCTTAATGACATATTGCTCTTGGAAAGAATCTGATCTGAATCTGATCTAATTTAAATCTACAAAATCATGAGAACCAAAAGTCGTCTTACAGTAACTGGAATTTGATCACCACAAGAAGCACAACAGACATTACTATGATCACGGATAAACATGGACTGTTCACTACAGGCTAAACTGCAAAAAGTGTAGTCATTTTACCTCCAATTCTCAAACAAGGTTCCTTATTTCTCAACTTAAGATGTTGGGAAGATCTGAAATTAATTTACAACCTTGTGAACCACAGAGTGCTTCAATAATACCTTTCAGACACAATGCCTCAGTCAAACCAGGCCCCAAAAACTTGACCACCAGATACCATTGCAATTGAAAACTCAGCCAAAAGCAGTCGATAACAATAACCAACATGAAGGATGAAGTAAGCAATATTTACAAGATATTTTGGGCATTTCAAATTAAGTGTATGTCATTAAGTAACATAGAGTTTCATAGTACCACTTGTCTTTTCCTAAATTCTTATGATTCTCCTTCACATCTTTGCTTCACATTCACAGTCAAGATCAAGTCAGAGTGCTTAGGAGAAGAAGACAGACATCATTTTAGGATATTTAGAATTTGCTACGCCACCCATCTTTTTGTGCATTTCTGCACGTCTGGTGGAGGTTTCATTGTAACCAAGCAGAGAGCTACTAAAGTTCCCAAATCAGAATTTGAATGTATATGATCATGAGCAGCATCAACTTGAGCCAGACAAAATCTCAAACAAGAGGGTAGAGACGGCCGAGGTTGGAAATCAGTCCTATCCACACTGACAAAACTGACATGATTGCTGTCAGCGCATTCAGGCCACAGAAGGCTCACAGTAGATTTTGCCAATATGAAACAGTTTCATACTCATATTTACTTCGTATCAAATGTCCCAAATGTACTCCA
Source organism: Maccullochella peelii (assembly GCA_002120245.1). Classification (NCBI taxonomy): domain Eukaryota; kingdom Metazoa; phylum Chordata; class Actinopteri; order Centrarchiformes; family Percichthyidae; genus Maccullochella; species Maccullochella peelii. The sequence goes on from LKNJ01000449.1 coordinate 75,205, forward strand.
TTCATTCTATTTTTCTATATCGTTATCAGGATAGCCTGGAGCCTATCTCAGCATGCACAGGGTGAGAAGCAGCGTACACCACTGATGTAACTCCTCAAACTATAAGGTTTACAGTTACATGGTAATAATAAATCATTAAAGCTAGGGTAAAGGTGTCAAGCACATAATAGTCAGACACACTGACAAACCATGATGATGGAGCCAGACCATGAAGTTTTCATTACGGATGAGAGACATGCCAGTGCAGAGAAATATGATGTGTCTTACCTGGGACTAAAGGAACCTCTTGGCCCTGGGCCAGCCTGAGCAGAACCATTATGAGGAGGGGCGTGGCCCCTGACCACGTGCCACGCATTATAATGCTCACTGTCCTGGCATCACTAGGCATCAATCTGGGGAAAGAGATAAAAATAAAACCGTTAAAGACCGGCCGTGTTGCTCAGATATCTCTCTCTTCACTGAGATCCAAAAAGAAAAAACAAAAATGGATATTCAATTTATTGTGCAAATTACAAAAATTACAATGAAGAGAAAAACAACAATTACTGCAACACCACAATACATGAAACACCCTATTTCTAATAACATTTTAAAGCATTAGTGAATACAAAGCAGCTTTCATGACAAGTAACGATTCTCTATTGTGTTCCTTTACGTTGTAATAGTATGGCAGTTGAGTCCATAATTTATAATCCTGAGAGAATTCAGTCTTTGAATGGTTAGACGATTGCATATCGACTTTCTCTGTTGCTAAACTCAGTATCTCCTTTTGTTCACACAAACCCCACAAATGCCTCTGTGTCAAAATGATTTCAGACAGGTGAGACAAAAGCGTCAGAGTTTAGTGGTGTGTGCGAGACAATGCCGCTGTGCTGACATCACCTGCGCATAGTGACGGGGACCGTCTGTAGCATGGAAATAAATCTGAGGATTTCTCCGGATCAGCCATCTGTGGAACAACCTGTTCACCCTTGTTTGATTACATCCAGCAGGCCAGGCAGCCTCGGCTGCTCCATCTCCAGGTCTTTCTCCGTATCTCTCTCTCACTTTCACACTTCCCTCTCTGCACTGCTATGCACTATGATTTTCTCTTCGTAGCCCTTTTCCCAGGCATGGCGTACTCCCTGAATTGGATATGCTTCAGCTAAAATATGATGGACTTGCTTTATCATAAATTCCAAGGCATTACAGTAGTGACTGAGTCTCTTCAAGCCTTCCATCTTTTGAGATGATGAAGAGCATTTAACATCGCCTCTCCACAGCAAAAAGGTGAATGCATGCGATAATGAAAATGCTCGCTTAGCAAAGCAACCAATGCTCTCTACACCACATTTTTCCTACTACCGTACTATGGTCTCCTTCCAGTCATGTGTTAAATGTCCCTTAATTTGGACCACCTAATGGACCAATTATTTGCCGCTTATTATTGGCAAGTCCTTCTTTTTATGCCATCCTTTTCTTCCCGTCTCTTTCTCACTCTCCTTTCTGGAAACAGGTTTGCAGGAGAAAGAAGGCACAAGCATACCAATTTGCTCTTATAGCTTTTTCCTCCAATCTTATCCTCGGGTACTCAGGACACTCTTGCACCCTTTATATGCATTTCTGGTTCTCAAAATTAGAAGAGCCTCTGAAATTCTGCCTGTCAGATCTCAACCATGAGGAGCTCATTGTTGCAGGGTGTGTTATCATCACCTCTCATTCCTCTAGTATCACAGCAGAGCCAAAGTATTATGTGTTCTATTTGCACAATTGCTCCATTTGCATGTGATGATGAAAAGTGTATTCCTGGTGAAATGCCCGATAAAGAAGTCCCTATGGTTAGGTTGAATGATTCCAGCACTTACACTCTGCCTGGCCATGTGAACCAGTAAGCATACCAGTATCCTGGAGGAGCAGCGGACTAGGTTCCCCCATTTTTCTTGATAATTGTGTCAGATAAACACTGCATCGTCCTCTCGCAGGCAATCTGATAAATACCCAATTACCAGTCAGGAGATGACTGTGAGTGGCCACTGGGGGTCTATGGTTTGGGAATGTTGGATACATGGAATTAAGATGGCCTTCTCAACCCACAAGCAAGTGGTGAGGAGCTAGACTCGTAATTCACCTCATCACCCTGTTCCATTTGATTAATGAATTGACGGATTAGAGATAAAGGAAGATTTATTTGAGCCCTCCGCTCTAGAAACCACAAACACGTACGTGAAGATGCATCACAGTCCAATCAATGACTATTCCTCTGTACTCATTATTAAGCCCGCTTCCATCAAAGGAAATGAGCATGTTTTACAAGACTTGTTTCAGTGGCTTCCTCTGCGTTCACTACCAATTCAGTCCGAGAGGAATGAAAGGCCCTTATTGTCTCTCTTTATCAGACTCAATGACTGCTGAATGGATGGAAGCCAATTAATCAGGCAGTGACAAGAAGCATTGCTGCTGGCTCAGTGACCAACTCCCACAAAAGACAGGAGCCATCAGCAGAACAGTCACTGCCCACAAATTGATTTTCGGATGCCTACTAAACCAAGGCGATGTCATTCAAAACGTGCGGTTTCTCATTGTGACACTGCCACATGACCCAAGTTAAATTCAACGGAGATGAGACAATTGTGAAAAAATTGTTACCATGGATGAACAAACACATAACTTTTCCCATTCAACGTGCAAATGACAGAAGTGTCCTGATGCACTAATGAGATGCAGTGCTCATGTGCAGCATCCTTGAACCAGGACAAGGCTCAGGTGAAATGTTTAAAAGGAGGATTTGCAGGTAACTTAAGTGGAAGCTAGCTGAAGGCCTCTGAGAATAAGAATGAACTTCATATTACCTCTGACTGGGACCTCTACTCCTCACTGCTTAATCTGTTACTCTTTCATCTTCTGAAGCACACTGCTCTTTCTCACATTGACAAACCAGAGGTAAGGCAATGTATGGCGATGCAGCAAAGAGGACAGGAAAACAGGTTTTGTTGACACTGTCATAGAGGTGTTGAACATTGAGGTCATAGTTAGTGGTTGTTGTTCATGGTGTTGTACTGGACTGCATTATATTCAGAGGTGTTTCTAATATTCTGCATGTAAATAGGGAGGACATAAAATGTGAAACACCTCTCAATATAGTACAGTACACCAGCTTTAACTATTACCTCAATAATAAACATATAATCAAATTTCCAAAAATGTCAAAAAAAACATTACAGACTTCATAAAGGTAGAGCTGCTGTATTGAATTGCAATAGATTATACAGGTGTACCTAATAAAGTTAGCGTATGATTCACTGTGACATGAATGCGACATATCCCTTTGCAATAATAACTTATTTAAAAAAGGAAGTTGCAAACTTTAGATGTGAAAAACAGATCAATACATGTTTGTTTCTTGTCCATTTAGTTTTGTTTTGCATTCACATTTTCTCAGAGACACTTAGAAGGCTGATCATGTGACAGAGTTACATGAGTTCAATCAGTTCACTTCAGCAGTGTGAGTCAGCCAAATCAACTGGGTATTGTCCAGAGTTACAGTATTTTTAGTATATAATTCCCACTTGTGTTTCTTCCGACAGTGTCTTCTTGCTGAGCCGCGAGGGATATGTCCTGGTAGTCAAATTAAGGTTTGTGTGTTTGTTTTGAAGGTTTGAAGCTTCACTGAAATACTTGGGAATGCACTATTGCATCCCTCATTTCTGACAATCTAGTCATGTTAAAAAGGTTCATGGACAGTATGGAGAGGAGGCATGATTACAGTGGCCAATGATCTCTCACAGACTTGAATTAATCCAAACCTTAAATTGACATCTGTATATTAATAGCTATTCTGCTTTTCTTCTCAACATAGCTGCAGACACCTGGAATTGGCTATGCCTACATGTATGGCTATTATAAAGTGAGATTTATTTTTCTAAGTTGCCCATTTGTGCTGTACTTTGCTTTGCTGAATAAGAAGAAAGTCACTTCTTTACAGGTTCTATACAACCAATATTACATTTTTCCTGCACTGCTAGTACTCACCCACCCACAAGAGAGTCAAGGGTATTGTAAAATTGAAGTTCAGTATCAACAACAAAATTTTAGACTCCAGAGTTCAGCATTAATGTATGCCTCTATATTTCTATAAGGGCCTTGTAAAACACATGTACAGTTGCAGGTACAGCAGTGGAGGGATCAAATAAAAAGGAGGGCACAGGGATTACACACTATTTGATGAATCATTGGCTACAGTTCACAAAGGTAGCAAATGTGTTCATCTTATGCCACATATCCACTTAATGAACAATTCTGTTGCGGACCTAGATGCATTATTATGTCTATGGGACAAGGACTGGGTTGTATTAGCCATTTCTAAATCCATTACTAGGTTTGTGAGTTGTCCTTCCGATGTTCTTAGTAATTACTGGTTAATTTTAAACTACAGATTTACTAAATTTGGTTGCACCATTAAAACATAAGGAATGTCTTGGCTAGTAAAGACATCAGTAATGTGTAAATCAGTTGCTATTATGTAGCTATGTAAAAATGGAAGTCACTGGAGAACCATGAGCTATAATAAAAGGAAAGGTTTTAGGGGGCCAGACGATATATTAAACTCACCCTGACAATCCTTTATGGATGTATGTATGGATTTGTTTTATTATATGCATACTGTACATGGAGAGATATATGTGTTTCTTTATGCAGTTTAGAGACATATTTGATTTTGCAACCGAACCTTACGGGCTTACTGGTAATTTGAGCAATATTGTGTTATTTTATGGAATATAATTTAATGGTACTTAACTAAATCTTTCCAGTCTCTTTACCATTTCAGGCATATATGTAGTCAAAATCTGTGGTGATGTTCATTTTTAGAGTTTGAGAGTGGAGCCTGCATATAGGTTTTAACACTTATACTGTAACAGTTTACTGCAACTAAAAGTGTTCCAGCTGGCAGTTAGCAGGTGTATTTAATAACAACTAATCCTTATGTAGGAACTAGTTTGCGTGGTGCAACTCATTTTTTTTAGTGATGCATAAATCTCCACTTTTAAGACTCATGCTATAACAAACTGGTGCAACAGACTCCGGGGGGCTGGTCCGGAGTCACACAATACCATGTGGATGAGAGAGGAGTAGAAATTAGTGGAGTTTGCCTTGATGCATAGACACACATGCAAATCTCCTTAAGTGTGTGTTGTTGTATTGTGCTATATCGGCGTCATGTTTTGATGGATAGTTCCAGTGCCTCTCAAGCACTCTGTCCTCGATGTCAGCATGGCTACTCCTTACTCATAAAAATGCCAACACAGGATTAAGCATCTCACATTCACAGTACATTATGCCCCCTCACTTCATTACAATAAAAGGATTAACCTGCCTGGGATCTGTAAAGTGATCAGTTGGAAGAGGTGGACGACATGTGACTGATCTGTCCTTCCCCCTTAGCGTAGACCACATGTCTTGTGCTCCTCCAAGTCGTGCTACTAATCATCCACACTCCTGTGGGGGCCACGGTGCAGACTGTGGCAACACACAGGGACCAGAAACAAATCTGAAGCCATTAGGACGCCCTGCAGTTGACTTACATAATAGCATATGCTCCATCCATTCCACAGGGAAAGCGCCCGCTTCAATGTCCCACTTTTTGTTCATCGTTACTGTATGTCATGTAGTGTAGGCTGGTCACTAGAATTGTTTTTAATAGTAGAAACCATTTCAGAAACTGTTTGGTGTGGCCTAGATATAAGTTATATATTCTGGGATAGATGTTAAATTGCTATAATTTAATAGGGGCAAAAGGTCTCTTCATCCAAAATTCTCAAAATGATGGAGATATGAGAAAAACCAAAATTAGAATAAATTAGAAGAACCGAAAGCACTCCGGCATGACTGGGGAGATGGGCCTGGTCACACAGGGCCTCCCTACAGCGATCTGTCTTCTCATGAATGTGATCTGTGATAAATTAAAAGCTGATTATTTCCTGGAGGGAGAAGCCAAGCGCTTGGCCCACAGCCCCCTCGCTGGTGGTGATGGATTAGTCCACAGTCTGCACTATGGACCTGTCCCCACTGACTGCACAGCCATGGACGCCACAGGCCTAAGTGCCTCCTACCAAGATGCCATCTCTGACAACTCTTAATTTATTTGAATAAATGCTCTGCTATCTTTTTATAGGACAAGTCTATTTTTTCACGACACAAGACAGATGGATGGTTCTTTGATTTTTTTGAAGCAGTATTACCATACAAACATCCAGCCCTATTTAGCACTGATACATTATAAAAACATATTTTTAAATGTAACCTATTCCCATATACAATAATAGACATTTGTTGTCTATTGTCAAAAAAACAGGCATTTATTAAATACCAGCCCAACTGTATTTCCATTTGAGCGACCTGAGCTTATGAATGGTGGGCTTCATGATTGATAGCAGAATGTTTCTCATGTGTTGTGTTAAATGTCTTAGCTGTAATATGATATGCACAAGAAAGAGAAAGAGCAGCATGAAGGGCTCAACCGATAGGCTGATTCCCAGTGAAAAATGCCTCCTTATGAAGCAGTATTATTGCAGTCAGAGAGCACTAGGCAGCTGTGGGTTCTGTGTCCGAGCGCAGTCCATGAGCTTCCACGTAACTGAGGTTTTACATTATGGTCCCATTCTCGTGTGTCTGAACCATTTTCCCTGGGTTGGCATCATTTGGATGGCCGACAGCATAATTTGTCTGCAGTGATTGCGTCTGCCTGAGTGGGAACAAAGGCGGTCAGCCTGGCTGTTGTGTCTTTTTGTGTCCCATATGTCATAAGTCTGCTGCACAAACAATGCAGTTACTGCCAAGAGCCCAACAGTCATTATCTGTTGTAGAATGACTGTCATTATCCTGCTGCAATCATAACTCTAATTACAAAAGTTGCTTTGTAAGCAGGTAGATTATGCAATGTTAATTGCCTGTGCACAATGCAGCAAGCGCATGTTCAAATGCCACTCACTATTGTGCACCGCACAAAAGCAGCACACGTTTTACCCTCTGCCAATATGCAAAACAACACCAGGTCCCCTGATGGCTGGTTTAAGCCCTCATGGTACAATCACACACCTCTTGTCATTAATAATATCTCAATAATAATAGTCATAATGAATCACCCTTAACTAAATTACCTGACATAATCCAATATGTCTGTGTGCATAGTTCTAATTGATGAATGTCATCCTATAAACTCATAACTCAATCTCACCTACACCGTCAACTGAAGGAAGCTGAGCTTCTAGGTATTTTCCAAGACTTTAGACACAAACACTTGCCTTCTTTTTCATTCTCATGGTGCCACTTCCCTTGTTCCTGCATATAGATACTTCATTGACCTTGTTCCTAACTTAATGGGCTTTAAAATCAGTCTATAGATAGTATAAGTATATAGATATACTCTATAGATAAAAGTGATCAAAACTTGACTTTGGCAGGCTAACCATTGTTTTAACCTCACATTTCATCTCAAGGCTAATGAACACAGATTATAACCCACTTTCAATGCTGAATTCATCAACATACAAATGCAGCAACGGTGTTTAAATTTGCATTGTGTCACAATACACAGATGAATGATGTGTGTTCATAAAAACTCAAAGATTTTCTAAACAGAAGCTAGACACAGGATGATTTTCCCCAAGCACAGCACAGCAAACTTTTTGCATTAATCACAGTGAGGCTGCACTTTACCAACCCACTCTGGCAAATTAAATCTTCAGAATAATATCTCCATCATTGCTGTATTTCTGTGCTCTGACACAAGCATCTATCTGGCTTTGGAAAGCAGCGCAGCAGAGCCTGCCAAAACGGAAAGACCTGAAACCATGGGGCAATAAAAAGTGACATCAGCAATGGGAAAGTTAATAGTGTGTTTCAGATGCACTTTCTGGAGGACAGGAGTAGCAGAGGTTTCATTCAGTGTAAGTGACAGTGGCTGGCAATCTCCCTCTGCCTCCCATATGCCCTTATGAATTTCAACCTGCTCCCTGGAATAACTTATTCATGGGTAAGGCTTCCACAGGGGCTATTGTGACAGACTATAACGTCTGGGCATCCACTGCATTTACAGTCTGTGTACAGATCATAGTAACAGCTTGTTTTGCTTATTCATCTATTCATTGTGATGTTTGATTGCAGCTGGCAGTTCCCCAGTGCTGTGTGTTGTAAGAAGTGTCACACTGGTGGTTGTGCAAGGCTGTTTTTGACTTCACATGAGCCTATTTCTAACTTTGAGGAGCTCATTTCAGCACAGCTGTCAGAGAATGCCTCAAGCTGAATAAACAGAATATAGAAACAGAGACAGACTGAAGACAACATGACTGCAGGCTTCTATTTCTAATTGGGCCACAGGCACATTTTCCACCTAGCATTTCTTCCACAGTACATGTTCTCTTGCTCGTTTATTATCTGACATACCTCTTACTGCCTGTGTAGTGAATTATATTGTATCATTTATCTTTACAGGTAAAGTTAATCTGGTTGCCATCACAGCAGTATGATGTAAGACAGCTAATTCTGCAAAGAGAGGCAGAGTAAAAGATCCTTTCTTCAACGGTTTACTATACAACACAACACACTCTACTATAACGCAACATTGTAAAGCTATTTTTGCAATACTACTCTGGGCTCATATTTATCAAACTTTTTAAGAATTAAAGTCAAGAATGCTCTAAGTAGCCATTCTAGGAGCAAAAAAACAAAATGCTGAAAGTGAAAAATTAGACACATTTATCAAGAGACTTATTCCTACTGACAGCAAAGTGTAGCAGTAGTTCTCAAATGATCACATGATTAATCATATGCTTAGAGCAGGAACAGCCAATCAGAGAGAAGAATTATCCCTACATGTGCCCCAAATAAAACTGAAACAGGAAGCAGAACTTATTTTATAATAAGGAGAACTGTGCAGACAATGAAGATCTAGAAACTAAATCAATGCTAGCTTTATTCTTGTTGGCAACTCTGATAAATGCAAAAATGTGGCCCAACATTCCATCAAATGTGTGTTTAGATTTAGGTTTGGTAAATTAAAACTTTTCTGAATTTAACATATTGCTTGTTAAGCAAGGTTGGGTCAACAAAACATTGGGCACCAGAGACCAGTGTTACAAGTCGAATTAATGTTGTTTTTTCTTAAGCATGGCCACGATCGCTCTCTAACCTTAAACACGTGTTTATTATTATAACCGTGACAGCGAAGGTCCCCTTACCTTAACGATGATCTATTCCTAAAACTAACCAAACCTTACCTTAGTGTTGTCATATCATAAAACACTTTGTCAACAGTTTTGGATATCAGAAAAATTATGTTGTCCTGCCAATAAGGGTGTCAGATCAGAAAGCGCTCCTGCGTGTCGATCTAGAGAGTATTTTGTCATTTAATTTGGATAACTTATGGAATGAAAGATGCTACTGAGTTGCATTATGGGTAGGGTAGGAGCTTGTGACTCATAGGAACTAAAAAAGACAGGATACCTCAGCCTCTGCTGCTTTGATTTTGCTCATTCTGCTTTGAATCTGTCTCTTACACCAACTTTATGCAAGTGCAATACTAATCCGATGGAATACCCCTTTAACCTACTTAAGAGACCTGTGGAGCTCTGTGGTTTTCAAGTTTAAGTCAAAGGAAATTTGATAAATATATTGTATTAGTGAGTAGGAGTTTTAGTATAATTTTTCATTTAAGTCCAAAATAGCCCTGGTCTCAAAAAATCCTTCAAGTGATACTGTATATCTCAGGAGATGGACTACTATAGTTTAAATCAAAGCTGTGAAATTGGTACAGTTCTTCCTTCCCCTTGCAACATTCAAACCACTGGCCCAGATAACTCACAGTGGTAAACTTTCATGCTCCAGCAAACAGCAGACAAAGATCAAATGTGTGATATGAGACATGAAAACTATACAGGGATAAACAGCTGCAGTTGCAAAGATCGCCACAGAGCAGGAAAGAAAGAAAAAACTCTGGTAGATAATGAGAACACCGTGGGTTTGTACAGTCTCGGCGCTGACGGACAGGAGCAGCGGTCCTGAACATGTACGTGATTCAACAAGCCTCTGACATGGTGAGCCCTTCTCCTCGGGACTGTCAGCCTTCAGCAGAGCACATCATCTCTCCATGAGGATTTCATCATATTAGCCTAAGCCGGGTGCACAGACAGGAGCAGCAGCTATAGTGTATCATCCACAAGCAGAGACACAATCACCAATTAGAGCTATCACGTACACTGTAATTAGCAAGACTGACTGATTTGAGCTTGTATAAAATGTATTCATATTATCCAGATTACAAATAAGCACATTCATCTAATTAGCTCACATGGCTCACAAGCTTAATTAAAGTTAATACATTATGATACCCCAAAATCCAGAGATTACAATGCTCCAAGGTTCTAGTTAATTAGAGTATTCACACATTACCAGGCAGGGATCACAGCCTCTCTTTCCCTCAGCCAATTAAAACTGAGGGTCAGAGTGGGCACAAACTTTGTTTCTTCTGTGTTTTTCTGAGATTTTTCTACAAGTATTTTTATATGTGAATGTGCTCAAGGTAGCATTCTTCCGACCCCTGAACACTCTTGTTCCCTTGCCAAAATATCTTTTCCCTCTTCCAATCCTTCCTGTCTTTGTTGCATGAAATGATACTACTGTACCAGCCAAGTAAAATTGGCAATTACAGAGCCTGTCATCCACACAGCTCCGCCCTAGTGTTTGTTTACAGAAAGCTTACAAAAAAAGGCATTTTCAGATTCCTCCCTCTGTATTTATCTTGACTGTGGCAGGCAAACAGAGAGAATACTGAGCTGAATATTCACTGTATCGCAAAGGACTTTCACACCTCGTAGAATTAACTTTGCACTCACATGCTCCACGAAGTTGCATTAACATAAAGTGGCTCATTACAGTATTGCATGGCTACCAAGCCAGCTTTGTTATTAATGGTGGGGTGTATCTGAAAGAAAAGCACCCACATTAATTTGTTGTCACGATCTGGGTATAAATCAGAAAGAGTAGAATGCGGTCTCCTGAAATGTTGTCCTTGTTACCATGAGGAGTGGGCAACACCCACACTATACGAAAACGACGAGACACACGCACGCTCACGTACACACTGAAGTCTCTGTGTTTTAAAATTTAAGAGCATATGAGGACCATGGCGTCAAAAGAATGAAATCATACTGTATCTCCACCTCCATTAATAAGATATCAGGGGAGAATTATAGTGAAGGCAACACATTGGATTTCAAAGTTGCAAACCTTTTCTGTCTTCAGTTTGTACATCTAAAAGAACAGTTCAGTATTTCGGGAAATGCGCTTTTTAGATGACAAGATTGTTACTACTCTCATCTGAACAATAAATATGTAGTTGGAGCCAGAAGCTGGTCAGCTTAGCATAAATACTGGAAACAGGGGGAAACAGCTAGCCTGGTTCTGTTCGACTGTAACAAAATCTGTCCACCTCTGAAGCTCACTAATGAACACCTGATAGCTTTGTTTGTTCAATCCGTACAAAAAATCTAAAGTGTAAAAATTTTGTTTGTTTTTAGAGGAGTTTACGTGCCGGACTATTTCTTTGTCAGGAGCAGTGACTTCCTGGAGTCTCCGCTGTTTGCCTGGCAACCTCACAGTGACGACAAGACTTCAGGAAGTTACTGCTCCTGGCCAAGAAATCGCAGGTAGGAGGATTCTGTTACCTTCAGACAGAGCCAGGCCAGCTGTTTCCCTCTGCCTTTATGCTAAGCTAAGCGAACTGTCTGCTGGCAGTAGCCTAAGATTTCCCGTACAGAGAGTGTTCAGTCTTCTCATCTAACGCTCAGCAAGAAAGCAAATAAGCGTACTTCCCAAAATGTCAAACTATTCCTTTAAGAGGCTATGACCTCATCTTTGTAACATCGGGACACGTGTATATTTCTCTGGCTCTCCCTGACCCAGAAAGTGGCTGAGGAAGGAGGGCAATAGGTGAGAGACCAGTTTGAAATTTTTGAGTGTGTCAGAGTTTGAGAAATGGGGATATACTGACAGAGGACATGGGGTTGAGAGTTCCTGTCTTTCTATTTTATGACTTGACTATTGATTTAGTTCTGTATTTATCCATTTGTATTTTCCACAGGAACAATGCACATTGATCAGCATTGCTGTAAATGTGCCAGTGTTATTAAAGTGGATAATTTTTAAATGTTGTCCCCTGGCCATTAAAATAACAAGAAAATGAACGTTGGTCACACAGGTGAAAGCAGCTACATAAAGGATGAAAAGCTAAAGAGTAAGACAAGCAATATGCACAGTAGAAAACGCTATACTGGAAACAATCACTGCAAGCAGTTAAAACATCAAGTGTGTTTGCCTTTTTAATGGTTGGTAGGCAGGTAGGTAGATGGGTAGACAGATGGATAGATGGATAGATAATGTCAAAACCTCTGTCTCTTGCAATGAAATGCTCATAATACCATGCTAATGCTCAAGTTATAGATGCTCTTCTGTCATTATGTTTGCTTGAGTCTTTCTTAAAAGCTTTACTGAGTGTGTTTAAGTACTTGGGGGGTCACGGAGGGTCAAAAAAATATGACTTATGTCGGTTAAACACAGAGTAATGACCCAAATGAGACAGAGCAAACAGAACTGGAGATGTGTCTTTTTATAGAACGACAATTAAAAAAGGTACAACTCGTAGGATTTTGTCTCAAAGTACAAAATGCCTATATGCATGGAGGTCTAGCATTATCCAAACAGGGTTAAATGGGGAAAAATACTAAAAGTCAAAACACTGGAAACAATTTAATGGATCAATAAAGTTGATTAATCTTAACCTTTTTTAAATATTAAGTTTATATTGTTCCCATTTTCATCCTGAATGCCATTATTGTAATGCTGGGAGAAAAATAATTCTATAATAATATATACTTAATATTTCATGTACATAAATAAATCAAGTTTTTTTTTCTCTCTCTCTGCTGGCCACCAAGTGACTGAAAAGAGTGTTCCTGTACACTCACTCACTTACACATGAAGAAGCACATGTAAACACAGACAAACACAGACACACAAACTAGCAGACAGACTCAGAGGGTCTTCTTGTCTCCTGCACCCTGATGTAGATGGATGCCCCTGGCTGCTGATCCTGAATCTACATTAGGTCATTACAATAAGCAGTGTGGACCAGCGACACCCGCAAAGTGGAGGGAGCAGAGCAGCTCGGGAGGAGAACTACTCTCCCAGCCCTGTGGGGAAACAACCTTGACACAGTCATCTGTCTTAGTTACACAGGGGTTAGACCTACTGACACACACAAAGAGGAGCTGGGCCAGCCCCTGCAATCTCTGCTATGTTGTTATGATACTGCATTAAAGGAACTAATAGAGTGCATCTAAAACTATTGAAAATATCACTGGGGGAGAAAAAGAGGTTTGGCTGAATATAATGGAAGACAAAAGTATTAGGCTATTGGGGGTTGTTGTTTCTTGGTCAGCTGCTGGCAAGGGTGCAGCAAGGTTAGAAAAAAGCTCACTTCAGCATATGTGACTTCTGACCCTAGGCGTCAGGTGAAGGTAATGTGGGAAGGTTGAGGGTGGACCAGGTCACAACAGGGAGACACACAGAGATGAGAAGTCTGGGGAGGAGGTGGGTAGGGGGGAGAAGAGGAGGGACAAGGGCGTCACTGCAGTGAGCTCTCACTCAGTCACCCCGGGGGCTGGCTGTGTTTACGGAGCTGTCAGTCACGTGGTGAGGCCTCTCCCAGGGGATACGGGCCACCAGGGCGATGAGAAAATAATAGCTCCTTCTTTCAGAGCTTCGAGGGACAGGGGTCTGATGGACACCACTGGGAATTAGAGCCAGCCTCCGGGACACATCCCGTCCTACACTTAAATAAATACTGGCAGGATAGACACTCACACACGGGACGAGGAGGAGGGAAAACACACCAGTCTCGCCAATGATATAAATATCCTTTTTTTACTTTAAAACATTTTTTTTTAATTTTTTTAAATGTTCTTATTTTTGTGTGATAATGCAGCTGTGACAAAGGACTTTTTTTTGGAAACACTTTATGAGCATTTTCAAAACTGAAACTTGAAGAAGTGACTTGCTGGCTTTCCTTTTAAATCCAAGAAATGACAAAATACTCATGTACCCTCTCAATAATTGGATATTTGCTTATTGTTTGTCTCTTGGGTGTGATTTTAGGACAACAGAGCTTGTCAGTGCAATGTCAGCCAACTCTGAAATTTGAAATGTCCAAACATCCGTGCATCAACATCAACAAAGAGGGTTTTCAAAGTGCTCGCAATCCAACCTAACAATAAGGAATGTCATATGGGTGAAAAGTGTGATTGATTACCTATCTCGGAAGATTTTCAAGTCTCTACAAGTTAATTTTCATATTGCAGTGAAATAAGTAACGATCAATTGCTGCCTGACAGGAAGGAGATCAATCAAAAAAATGTGCTATGTTTTCAAAGATGGTATACACAATTTGCAGTGCATGGGATAAAACTACTGGTTTGCTTCTAAAGCACACAGTGCCAGACTTGACGTAAGGCAGCGAGCCAGACTTGCCCTCAACTCCACATAAGGATTGCAGTGTAAAGAAATACAGTCACGCTGTATAAAAGAGCTTCAGTATGGCCCTCGGTGATGAGCAGGATTGGAAACCACTGCTCCATCCATAAAATCTGACTTTAAATCAGGCTGAACCACCATTAAAAGGGTTGAAAGATAGCCTAGTGGAGCTCATCATTAGTACAAACACTCAGAAATCATGGGGTAGCATCTGTTTTCTGCACATCCTCCCACATCAATGCTATGAGCAGTAGGCCTCAGGGAAGGGGGTGTACAGAGGGCTATTCCCCTGTCCCTTACCATGAATAACAATCTCTACCTCCAGGTAATTAAAGGGGACAAACGATATTCACGAGGCCACGCCAGCCCATCATTAAGCAAAGCAACTACTGCACAGGGCATGTGTACACACATGAGGAGAAATGGGCTCTTCACACACAAGTCCAGGAAACATAATGGCCATTGATTTTGAGTGGACTAGGAGAAAGCACATTTCACTATATCTATTATACAGATTAATCCATGTATCTTTTATCTACCTGGCTTAATGCAACCCGGCACATTTAAGGCTTTGTTCTCAGCTGCCTCAAATGGGGCGTCTGCTGCCTTTGTCTCTGCCGGGAGCCTAGACAAGATGTCATGCTCCTTACTGATGACCTGGCCTCTGTTGTGGGTTACCACTGATCCCACAGACTGCATACACTTTATAGGATGCACTACAAAGACTCGCGTAGACACACGAAAATAGATGCTTATGCATTCTCACTGCTGACAGATTATTCACATTCATGTGTGCAAGTGGTTTTTTACAAACACGTCATACAAATGAATGTGCACACATACACAGTACATTTGACTTTGTCACAAAATTAGGGCAGCGCAGACATTTGAGACACACACACAGACAATACACAGCATCCATCTGTGTACTCTTCCTCATCCCATTTGAATTTGGGTATTGACATCAAATATTGAGCCGCTTGCTGAGCATGCACAAAGTTTGCCACTATGTTTAAAGATACTGCACGAGACAAACAAGAGCGTGCAAATAACAGCCTGCATCCTGAAGCCAAGCTAACATGGACACACTGCAGAAGTGACCTTGCCGTGTGTTTTTGTGTTCTTGATGGATTATTTATCCAAGATTGTCATTGTGTTGCACCATGAAAGGCACATTATTCATGACATTCTGCATGTTCCAGGTAACAAGGAGCACATGTCAAGACTGGAGATTGAGGGACTCTCATCCCAAGCAAAATAAATAGAGTAGTTAGCTAGCGATCAGTGATATCAGAAGAACTTGAAAGGGAGAAGGTAGAGCTGGAAGAGGAGGAAGAGGGGGAGGAGGGAGGAAAAGAATAAGGGGAGAACACTGCTAGGAAAAATTTGGTCCTCATTTGCCCTTTGCTGCCTCGTTCCCACATTTCAAACTGTATCCAAGTATAGGACAGTCCCAAATCAAAAGACACTTCAGGAACCTCAGGAATGAAAAACACCTCAAGTACAGCTCAGTGCCTCCCACTGGGATCCAAGCTGTTTTATGACTTTAAAACCTGCTAAATAATGCAGCACCTTACAGCAAGAAGAAACACAAAATAATAGACCACAAAACACCCACCAAACGCAGGGTAGTGTGGGTGCCTGTCTACCTACAGATGTAGGGAATGCCCAGACTGTAATATAGTTATCGTCACAGCAAGTTGGGGGTAGAGAAAAACATATTCAACATATGGGCCGAAGAGGTGCATAAAATTTAACCTTGATACTGCACCTAGATGATATTATCCATCATGTTATTTTAAGGTGTGCATGTAATAGGAAGTTTTAAGGGCAATAAACACATTTATAGTCAAACATTTCATATCATAGTTACTGCAGCTATTATGCATATTTTTTCAATATTCAGATGAGGGTGAAACCGTCTAAGTTTCAGACTTCTGGGTGGATGTTTCCCATCGCAACGGTTGACTGACATTTGCAAGCCAGCGTTGCTAGTAGACGTAATAGCCCTGTATAGTCTACAAACATTGATACAAGAAGTTTTTCTCCACTTTAGTAACAACACATAGTGCTGGTTGTGTACTATTAATAATTTAGGTTACATATGGTAATAGGTAACATATGGGAGGACTAATCACGCTGTTAAGTTTGTATTGCACTCAGAAAGTGGAATATGGCAAGCTAGGCTAAGCAGCTTCCACTCAAACAAAAGATGAGTGAAATCTAGATAGCGTAGCTTGCTAAAGTTAGCATCGATTACCACTTACTTTTCGTGCATGTTATTTCAACACCTGCTGGTCCAGTGATGGTAAATGACCAGACTGTCAAAACTCACAGCAAACATAGTCCTTAGACCTCAGCACTCCGTACATTACTCGGTGATTTGAACCAGGACACAGAAGAACCATACAGATATTGCACCAACCCAATTATGAACGCTAATGTAATGGGCACTATCACAGCAGACAACTTAAATTAAATTTTTTTGGTGGTTAAATTTTGAACAAACACAATCTCAAGTCAAAACAAACACCAAGGATATATCATACTGATTTTATTAAGCATAAATGATTTTTAATTTCAGCACGACTTGAACCTTTGACATAATCTAAAACTAAAAATCTCTCATGTGCTGCCCAGCATCTTGAGGTTGACAGTGAACAATGTAGGATTTTTGCATTCACAGAATGGTTTTCTGAGCATTTACATTTGTCTGTAAGCTTTTCTATGCAAAAAAGCCTTGTTCATGCTGAGGTGGCTCACAGGCCAAGAGCTTATCGCCCAATGCAGGGGCATGAAGCAGCTTACAGCAGGTGTACAACACAAGCCCCTGGATAGGACAGCAGTCTATCACAAAGGCTTACACCCAATACGTTTCCTTTAATGCTAAATGGCAAGCAGCTGAGGATTGGCTCCCATTTTTAGAAATATTTCTTACAGTGAGGCGTGGGACTGAGCGTCTTAGTGCCGACTACTACTGATCAAGATCATACTTTATATAGGTTATATCACTGTGAGTTGTGAAGCAGTAAATGCACAGTTATCCAGTACAGACTCAGCCACATTTTTCTATCTCTTCCATTTCACACTTTATGGAGCTTTACATCGGTATGACATTACAGATTTGGGGACACAACAAATTCCTCTTCCGTGACAGTATGTTATACATACAGTAAATACTAACCAAATAGGCCCAGCAAACACGAATATCTGACCGCAGATCAGCAATAGCCCTCATTAATAAAACATGCCACGACCAGAACTGACAAAAGTTTGATTAAGTGTTCGAAAATGAGTGATACGAGAACCATCTATGCATGCACACACACACACACACAGGGTATCTTATGATTTTTTGTAGAGTAATCTTCCAGGTACTTAACAGCATTAATCTCCATGTGGTGCTGCAGATTGTCTGTTTGATTTACACAACACCAAATCTCCTTGAGAGGCAACTGAAGATATTTTAATCCACGCCTTTGATCACCATCTCCTCTAACCCCATTTCCCACTCTCCTCTACACCATTCATCCTCTTCTCCTTGCCCTGTTGTTACTGAAGTCAGTTATTCTTAACTCGCCGCACATTACTCTGCCGAAGTCCTGAGTGCATTCGACAGTCTTTGCAGCACGACAAATCAACATTTAAAAAGCCTTAATTTTGATGTAAAAAATAATTCAATTATTTGCATGAGGAATAATTGTTGAATTAAAATAAAAATTTAAAGCCGGTAATTATACGTGGGTCCTTTATTGCCTCATGGCATATAGTAAGTATATAAAAAGTAATTGGAAATTGTAATCAACTTCTAGTGTGTCCCCACCTGCAGATGAATGGCAAAACCCTACCAGCAAACATACCCTAACTCCCTCTAGACATGACTAATTGACTTGCCACCATGGGTGACTGACATGCCATCCAGAGGGCACCATAATGGCCGTGTCATGAGGGAATGATGAGACCTGCCGACAGCTAGCAGCGCTCGACCTTTTGCATGTGAGGTCGGGTGTCAGAGGGAACAGGATCTCCCTGTTGTTGGACCCACAGCCTCAGGGCTCTGTAGGGATGAGCCACAGACGACGGGGAACTGGAGCTTTTCAATCAAGCAACCTTGCAGGACAGTGATTTCATTCGGTACGGCGTTGGAATGAAAAATAAAAACAATAAAACAGAAATCAATCGTCAGCAGCCTCAGGGCATTCAAACATCTTGAGGGTGGAAGGAAGATGAAGGAGAGTGATGGTAACTTCCTCTATCATTTTCACCTAACAAAGGGTTATTATCGTGTTTTTTCAGTTCCTATAGCAGAAATGTGTACTGTGTTCTGAGATATTTCACATTTTGAGTGCAGGTTTTGTAGCATTCTTTTGATTCATTTCAGTCTTCTCTTCCAGTGAATATGAATAAGTGAGAATGAGTCTTTTCACAAACAGGAAATGTGATTGCAAACACAATCATAATTCTGCAATGCAGTTCTGGGGGATTTATGAAAAAAGTCTGTGTGCCTTTCAAAGAATATTTATTCACACATTAGTTAGTGTTGTTGGTTTTGCTCACTGGGTATTCATGTCTTATTCATTTTCTGCCTCCTGTCTTATTTCCAAATATCACTAATCCTGTTAGATTAAATCTATTAATGTTCTGCTTTGACTGCCACACACAAAATTCCAAGTCTGCCCATAAGCCCCAAATTTGCCATGAAGGCATATCTGGTCCGCCTCTCTGGATTAGAGAGATTTACCCGGGCAACCAGAGACGTGTGACCAGCAGTTCACAGTGGGCAAAGTCACCCATTTCACAAACAAAAGCAAGAATAAGCTACAAATAAAGTGATTTTCATTTCTGCTGTTATTCTCCATGAACATGCCCCTAATTTCTCATTCATTTCTGTTTTGTATCTGATCTCAGTTTTTAGGACTTAATTAGCGCCATCTTGTTCCAGTGTGATATGTCATATTCAGGATGTGGTCTTGACAAAGAAAATGATAACATGCTGATGTGCATACCAGATGTGCAGTGAAAAGCAAAAGATACCACTGCACCAAAGAAGCTAAATGTTATTCTTCAAAAGCATGTTTTTCATTGTAATGTAATAAATGGGAAACAAACACAAAAGAATAATTGATAATTTAATGGATTTATGGTAATACAGCAGAAAGAGAGTTTTAGCCTGATAAATTCATTTCAAATCAGGATGACCTTGCATGAGGAATATCTATTATTATTATTGTGAATAATAAAAAAGAAAAAGTGAAGCTCCAAAAATAATTCCACACAAGGCTTACTTGAAGCAAAGCACAGTTTTCCCTGCAAAATAGGCAGAAATGGGGGCTGTGATAAAAGTGAAAGTGAAGTGAAAAGTAAAGCATTGATTGGAAAATCCCCCCAACCGCCCCTCAGCACCACCATCTCTTCCATCACTACAACCGAAGGAGAGAGCAAAAAGATAAAAAGAAAAGGCTCTTCAGTTCTCTGGGGAAGTGAATCAATCTGGAAAGCACCACAGTGGCAAACGCTGCCAGGACCCAGTAAGACTCACACAATATCACACAGGGCTGACTGCATCACAGTCTGGAGCATGAGCAGGAAAGAGAAAATATGAAGCGATGCCACAGCACCAGCGTGGACGGCACTCCACCTGTCCACAGAAATCCTCACAGCAATGTTGTAAATCTCACAGAAGTGCTGAGCATCGGATTAGTGACACTAGCAATCACAGAGAGGAGGCTCCTCACACTGGGTGACAAGGACAAACACACAGCACCCTTTACACCTGAGGTATGTTTGACAGCCCATTTTAAAAAAACATAAGTCTTCGTATTCACTTTGGATGGCAAGGGGAAAGTTATGGATAATATAAAATACAAAGACATGCAGAATGGTGAACTATTGTGTGCAAAGTAAGTTCAGAAAAATGTAACAGTATTGCAAAGCAGTCCCTGAAAAAAAAAAACTGGATAACACATACATAGGTTTACATACCCAAACCGGGGATCATTAATTTCCTTCAGGCTGATGGATAAATAGCCTGGTGGTAGTGTTTAGCCTTTAAATCATAATTGTCTTCAGAAACTAATAAACATATCTGCATGTTCCTTTTTCTTGTCGTTCCTTTCTCTGTGATGCGACAAGCCGAGTGGCCAGTTGGGAAACTTTCAGCACCACAGAGAGAGGACAGCTCCGCCGGAGCAGCACGAGCGTCCTGACAGTCTGTCTGTCAACAGGCTGCCTTGACAGGTAACAGACACACCTGTCAAATCTCAATACAACACGACACTGGCTGTGGATGGAGCGACTGTTTTTGCTGTACACCATGATATGACATGATATGTTATATATTATATACGATATGATATGTACTCAATCAGATGTAAGATTTGCTGTATAAGTATTGTGTCTTGTGCACTATGAAGACAGAAGTCCGGATCTGCGTAAAGGCACCATTGCTTTACGCATAGCCTAATGCGAGTTGGTGTGTCTAAGAAGTCCCAATAGCCAGATAAACTGCAGCCTAGCCTGTATGAATCACGCAGACACTGCACAGCTAGTCTCCACACCGACAGAGGAGCAACGCGCACCATTTTTCACCAAAACTGCTGCGATCGTCGCAGCATTTTCAGCATTCTTTAAACACACAAGTGAAATCCAACTCACCTCTCCAAAACGATGCGAAGGCTGCTTCACGTGTTTGCCCCTTAAAAGCAGAAGTGATCCATACCGGCGAGTCCGTAAAACTTTTGTTCGCTGCGCACGTTGTAGGGAACGAAACCCATGGAAATGTACAGCCTACAACTAGTGATCGAGAGACTTGAGTGGACGCTGGTTATCCTTCTTTCTACAAACAAAGCATTGGAAACTCGAACCAAAGCAGTATCCTTTGATAAAGCTTATCCTTTAGGGTGAAAAAAAACAATATCCTGTGTCGTTATGTATAGTGCAGTTAGTGCAGCGGTGGAGAGCCAGCGCATACAAATCTGTCCATGCTTCTCCTGCAGGGAGCAGCCGAGTCAGCCTCCCTGGGTCCTAAAGCTGCGCTAAACTAATGACACCGGTATCATCCTCGTCAGACTGTAACCGAGCAGCCTCTTAAAATCATTGGTTTACAAATGACAACACTGAACAAATGTTTTCTATTCTTTAATCCTAGGCTACCTAGGTCTATGTATCCCAAAAACTAACACAACATGTAACAAAAATCACATTAATTCAAGACATTTTTGAATAAAGTGTTATTTCTATTCTATTTTGTTTCAAGATACTTTCAGTCATTTCTAGAGGAGTCTTACTATTAAACACTGGAACAAGCTCACCTGGTTGTCTTCCTACCTTATCTAATAAACATAGGGCTTTGGCAGGCTTCTGTATGTAAACCTGTGACTTGCTCAGATGAATCTTTTTCAGTGAATTTATTTAAAGCTATTAGATTTTACAACTCACTTCTGGGTCAATAACTGATTCGTCATGAAGTGCAGAAAAACATCAAGCTAAGTGGAGAAGATGCCCACTTGAATTATCACAGGGTCATCAACCACCTTCTCAAGAACACTTCAGTTTGGTGGGCTGGCAGTCAAACACAGCCTCACCTTGGCATTTTGTGTGTTCACAGGTGATGGAGCACTCTGAAGTCACCCACCAGCAGAGCAACTGATGAGTTTGTCACTTAAAAGCAAAATCAGCTTGTTCATCTTCCAGATAGGTGTGTAACTTCAAACATGTAGGCTATAGTCCTGTTTCTGAAAAACGTTTCTCAAATCAGCTGTAGAATCACATCCATTTAATGGCCACAGCACTGGGATGACTGCTAACTGTTTACACATGTTGGTGCTTGAATTCTTCCTAGTGGTAATGTATTACTAGAAGTTGATTGTGGCGGGTAACGCCGGCATCCTGCTAGCACGTCATGTGGGCACCTGGACACGCTTCCCTCATGCACGCACAGCGTCCTCTGCGCAAAAGCATAGGGTAAAGTAGAATATAAATAGGAGGGTGTGGTGATTAATTATTGTCCTCTGAGTTGCATTACTCGTCTCATACATTTTAAACGGCTGTGAAAAACGCAGTGGTGCATGACGAAAACGGCTTACCAAATTGACAGCCGAGTTTAGACCAGATTCTTCATTATTGCTGGAAGTAGTAGAGTGCCATATTCATACATTTTGATTAGTTCAGATATAGAATATTGGTAAATATGTAGAAATGGATTCTGTAATCCATAAATTATGAATGCCAATGTCACATTTGAAATAGAAATAGGTGGCTGGTAAGCTGGTGGTAGCCGTCTCGTCTGGTGATCCAAAAGGTTTATTTCAAGTGTGCATCTGTCTTTGGCTTAAAGTGTTTTGATCCTTTAGAAAATGCAACCACTTTGGAAGTACAGTGCAGACAGCACATTAATGCCATTCAAAGACCTCCAGACTTAATGCATATCTGTTAGTAATCTCTCACGATTAAAGAGGAAGTTTCTTTTTTTCACCTCTGTCAAAGGAAAATCTTGTAAAGGACAAAACATTCTATTTGGCTTCAAAATTGAATTTCTATATTGATGCATTTATGTGTTTCATCATCCTCTTGAATCAGTCCATCAGTTCATGCATTATGCTTCCCATTTCTTTTTCTCCCTGTTTGGCTATTCTATGCCAAGCCATTTTGCACTCCAGTATTTTTTTTTTTTTTTTTATAATCTCATGTATTTCTATAAGGGTAAATACAAATGTAACCTCTCCCCCTGTCAATCACTGCTGAGGCTGGCTTTTTGAAATGGATTGAACAGACATTCAGACTGCTCCTCTTCTCTGTCTGCATCTTAACAGGCCTGTCTGGTGTGGCCAGAGAGGGAGAGAGGTCATGTCCAGAGGGAATGGCGAACGCCAATCAGTCCTAATTCTACCCACGAACTCATAATCCCACACACGGACCGTTAGAGAACCTCATCATCTGCAAGTTGCATATGGTGTCTGTTAGGCAGGAGAGCCAACACAGTGAGTGTTTCATGTCTAAATTGATTTAAATGCATCAAAGAGATAAGAAGTGCTGTTCAGTTGTTTAATAACAATTATGCTTCATTATATTTTAGGGTAATTAGTTTCAAGGTCCTTGTATGGAGGTTAACATGACAAATGGCTGTCAATATTGAATTGGACAACGGCATACTGCTGAAGTAAAGTGGTTTATTACTGACATCTCACCAATGAGCAGCACAGGTGAAAACAGAGCCAATAGGAACACTGCTGTGGGTCTACGGAGTCAAAATCTACTACATTTATAACAATGACACTATAACCACCAAACGTTTTTATGCAAAGTAATTTAGTGTTTTACTTTTATTACTTTGTGAAAAAGGACAACCCAATATCCATTCAAGCTCCATAAATCTCCACAAACCATGATGGTCTGTAAAACTGAGCTGAAATGATACAGTTCTACGAAAACCAGATGGAGTCTTTATTTTTAGTCTTTCTTGAATGTTAGAATTTAAATCAAAACATTACTCAATTGTTGCATGTTGAAGGTAGAAGGATAGGCTCATGTCTAAAATGCCTTCAAATCTTAACAGTGATCACTTGGCCAACCAAATGAGAAACAATGGTGACACACTAATTAATCCATTCAGCCATCCCTGGACTTAAAGCTGCATTAGATTATATTTTTGAGCTGAAAACACAACCTTACACAACATTGTCACCTTATAATGTCATTATAGAGCTACACAGCATTAATTTGGAGTTGTGTTTTTGACCACCTGATGAACGTAAGTCCAATATTCATTCTCCTTTGTTTTTGTTCTCCACTAACTTCTGAGGGAAATATCTGACTTTGTAGCTGCTAAATGCTCCACTATGTTCACCAGGTAGTTGTTGGGGTTGGGCAGGTAGCGTACAGTGGGTTTATCAAAGCTTCACTTAAAATACAACTGCATGTGGCATCTGGAAACATGGTTGAAGAGAGTTGCGAGCTGGAAAACCAAAACAATGAACGAAAAGAAGCTAAAAGGCTACATAGAACTGAGGGGAACTGCAGAGTTGGTTGACAATTCTGTGGGTTCATTGTTAATATAGGAATATTGTTAAGTGCAGCTCTAACATTAAGGTATTTATTTAATTTTGGATCCATGCAGAGTCATTTCTTTTGTCAGTGACATGCCATCGAAGGTCCTGCAATATGTCAGAATGTGATGTTGAGAGGCAGCTAAAGTTCAAATCCATTTACATTCACTGTGTGTGCCTGGATGGAGAAGAAAACTGAGGAGTCAGCTGCTGAAACCACGCTTGATATGCAGGATAAGCGCCTACATCTGCAACTTGTTAATCATATAAAACCAAGAAAGCAATGACACACAATGAGGTCAAGCATAAATCTTGAATAAAAGAATAATACTCCATGATCTTTTATTCATTTTTTGTTCAGGCACACAGGTGCTGCAGCAGAGAACAGGTACGTATGATTCAGGTATTTACCACATATAAATATACTGATAGCAGATTAAATACATTACTGTGTTTAGAATATCTCTTCATGAGATTGAGGAAAGCTTTGATAGTGTGATAGCTTATGCAAACCACTGTCTCTCACATTGTGTTGAGCTGGTGGTGTGGCAGCTGGTAGGTGGGAGAGTGCGAGATTAAACTTTTCACTGATTCTAACAGGACTTTTAACAGAGATCTGATCATTCTTTTATGTTATTTGAAGATGCTGCACCATCAACCATAAATGCTGTCAGCATACTAAGGTCTAAATTTCACAGGTACTTGATAAAATGATGAATGAAGAATTTTATGCTCTTCAGCTCAGCTACCTTGCAGCAATATACTTCAGAAGAATGAGTGAGTGTGTGTGTGTGTGTGTGTGTGTGTATGTGTGTGAAGAACAGATGGAGAGAAAATAGAAGCAGTTGCAGATGGGCATTGGTTGACTTGAACATTAACTTGTAGACAGACGGACACAGGTCAGCTTTCCAGGAAGAGTGCCACATGTTCAGCTTAACCAGCCAGAAATATCATGCTGCTATTCCTGTGCAAAAAGTACGTAAATCCACACACACACTCACTCATTGAATAATGAGAGCATTGCACAGATGTACATCACCATTATACTGTACATCAGTCTGAATAACAGTACTTCGATATCTGCTTTTATAACATGCATAGTGATTAATCCTACAAGACGGGTCAGTCAGAAAAAGACTTCTTTCCATACAAGTTGCAAGTACAATTGCAAGTGAACAGAAAGAGTTGCAATACCTGCTGTGTGGTGAGAGAGAGGAGTCAGACAAGGCCAACTCTGGAAATGGAAACGGATTCTAAATATGTGAAATGTAACCTCTCTGAGGAGTAAGGAGCCAAAGCTGGTGCAGTTAGCTGAAAAGCACCAATTAGATATAGGTGGAGTCACTTTTGTTCACCGCCTCAGCTCACAATGGGGGGTGGGGGTGTGGGGGGGCGGTGGTCTCTCTCCTTGTTAGGACTAGTCTGAGGTGTGAGATGTTTTGGACAAATTTGGCCATACTCAAAGATGTTTCTAGTTCAGCGTAAGAAAATAAAACACAGGGTAACTCACAACATGATCACTTTGATAATGGTATTATCACAATGCAGGCTATTCTACAATACAGAATATATTGTAAGAAAATCCTCTACAGTGCATCATATTTGTGTAACAAAAGAAGAAAGGGCCCTGGAAAAGAATCACACCTATAGTGTATATATTCACTGTATTATGAAGAGCTTTCAGTTTCAAACAGTTTTGTAGACAGCTCAGATTGAACAGGGAGTAAGCGCATTGGGGTCATTTTCAAAGTCAAACAGCCATAAACTGGCAAGAACCTGACTTACAAGTAAGCAAAACAGTACAGAATTCAAAGTTCTGCAAGAAAGGAAAGAGATACTTCTGCCTCAATAACACATCAGAAAGTATTGTGATACTTGTGCCAAAGAACTGATAACACATTACAGTATACGCAGCCTACATGGCGACAGTGGGTGGAGTGCTGGACGAAGCTCCATCTAATGACTGTATTGTCCAAATGAGATATGCACATGCATGTAGGCACCAGCAGAGCTACTGTCCCTCTGAGAGCCCTCAAATCAAAATGTGTCTATTTAACAATGCTGGAGGAATATTGCTAATAATGCTGTCCCATGTATATGTACATTCATACCCGTGTCATAGTAAACTTTTACTGATTTTTTGGTACTTCTTGTGTGCTTTCATGTGCTATGTCAAAGTAAAGTTAAGTTTGGCTGCCATTAATATGCTGTAGGTATAGTCGGTATAGTCTCTAACGTATCTATGACTCCAAGGATTCAGGATTGATCCTAGACTAGACGGTCCTAGGGAAAATATGTTGTAGTAAGTACTAAGAATATTTTGATTTATTCCTGAGAATACGGATTTAGGAATAAAAGGGCACTTCTGAAAATCCAATGCCATGCTTGTTGCATGACAAGTGAAGCCAAGGATGGATTTTCTGAATATTCCTCTGCCAAGGTGCTAACAGACAGGCACCCTGCTCATTAGTAAGATGATGCAAGACTATAAACCTTCTGGTATCAATCAGACCACATGCAGGATGAATAAGAATATATTCACCCATTGTGTTTACATACAATGCTTGTATTGGAATGCAAATATAGTGTACAATTCTGGTAGCCAACACTCATTAATACAATAAAAGCATTATTTTGTTTATTGCTATTAAGTTCAGAGGTGGTTTCAACATATTCAATATATGTAAAAAATATGGATTCTTACCGAGTATCCTTTTAAAACGTGGGCCCGTTGAAGTGGTTCATTTTAGGTATGGCTGACTGGGATGTGACCTTGGTGCAGGCATATGACATGCTGGAAGGATTACAGTACATCCCCCCCACAAGCCTGAGAGCGCACCGAGATCCTTGGGTTAAAGGATGTTTGGCCTTGCTTTGCTTGTACCGTAGGCACTGCGACCCTGACTCGGACAAGAATCAAGATAATGGAAGCTGATACTCACATCAAAATTTCTAAACAATAATTATGTAACAAAACAATAGTCATCTTGGTGACATTCTGCTGCATTTAAAGGGCCGAGTGGATCCTTGTCAGTCTGCTTTAACATTAAAGTTACTTTCACTCTCAGCCAATCATGGTCACATCTGTTGTTTGTAACATAATTGTATGGCACCTTTGTTCAAGACTCTTGGTTTACTCATTATTTCTATGTCACATGTACTGCAGGAAGAGTCATCACTATACCAATTTTATCTTACTACCCCCCACTGCATCCCTGAGCTGTAGAAAGGACACAGCTCAGATAAAAGGGGAGCTCTTTGAATGCCTGTTGAGTTGGTGCTCAGCGGGATAAAGACATGAAATACAGTATGTGTCAGAGGTTTTCATCTACCACCCCCCTTTTTTTTTTTAGCAGTGTGTAGTTGTTCCATGAATCCTATCCTGGGGTGGTCTCCTCTCCTATCTGACTGGGGTGGATGGAGAAATGTCATGCTCTGTCCTAGTCTTTAGGCTCACATGATATTCTGTCACAATGCGAGGCCTCTGAGCTGATTTCAGACTCCCTCGCTTCTTCCTGCAGTCCTAATTGCTTGGCCCACTTATGACTGTGATGCTGTCATCTCACCTCACGACAGCCTCCAGCGAGCCAGCATCTGGCATAGCATGACAAAAATGCTTTTTTCCCCCTCAACCTCCCTACTCCAAATAAAAGACTCGGCCTCCTATCCCAGTGCCAAGTTTACAAAAGGAACATATTGAAGGAGTTGTCACAAATTGATCACAGAGTTGACAGCATTGTATTTATGTGTTATTTCCACTTCCGCCTGCCTGTGTAAGTCTGGAGCCCTACAGTGGAAGCTGCTGCCTTGTTTGTTCAATAACTATTTTGGCTTTCACAAGATGTATGCTGTGGGCCACAGTTAACAGTCATCCCACAGTATAAAAGTAAAAATCCTTGTACTAGCATACATCTAATAGCAACATCTTGAGATAATTTAATAAAGTGCCTTAGAATCACAGCTTAGGGTAGGGAAAGAGTCTGTACTTAGACACAGAAGTGCTTTGAGCTAAATGCTAACGTCAGAATGCCAACATGCTCATAATGAAAATGCTAACATGCTGGTGTTTAGCAAGTATAATATTTACCATGTTCACCATCTTAGTTTAGTGTGTTAGCGTGACAATCTTTGATAATTAGCACTAAACACAAAATACAGCTGAGGCCGATGGGAATGTTATTGGTTTGGCAGGTATTTGTTCACAAACCAAAGTATTGGACAAATTAAAATTTTGTCCTGATGATGGTAACAAATGAAGGGTTCAGGGATCACAAAAGTTATTACAATTCATCCTGAGGGGGACGTGAATGTCTGTACCAAATTTCATGACAATCCACCAGTTGCTGAGGTATGGATAATAAAAAATAAGGTTATAAAATGATCATGGAAACCTCTGGTGCACTTAATACCATTAATACTGTTGGTATTTAAATTCTGGGACTATTGTTTGTGTTCTCTATCCTTGGAATTGTGTGAAGGGCCTCTAAGAACATGTATTCAGTAAAACAGACAAGGCACAGGTACAAATACAGAAGCAGCCGAGTAGGGATTTCTGGTACAACTTCACCCACTTCTAAGGTGCATAGAGAAGGGAACAACTGACAATAAAGTTGTTCTTTTGTGTTGCTGGAGACTCTTTGATAAACTTGTTGAGAAAATAGGGTAAAATAATATTTGTTATATGCAAGAGACTGCTTACCTCGATCATTTCTGACAAATGTTTTTCGATTGTTCTCCACAGACCTTTCGCCTGGCAGATGTTTTCTCTCGACAAACACCGGTGTAGCAAATAACATTAATAATGGCTGCATTCCATTTAGCTGCGCCAGTGCCAGGGGTCCAGTATTGTCCATGCTGGCTCACTGGCATGACTTACTGGGCCACCGAAGTGGAAGTGAGCCATCATTAATGTTACACCTGTGCTTTTCCTGCTATGACAAGTCAAAACGTCTGCTGTGAAAAAGGTCTATTTAGTTTATGAACAGTATTTTTTTTAGCTAGAGCAAGTTACAGCCAAGTCTCACCATGAAGCAGTTTGTAGTCTTCATACCATTAGCAGCAAATGCAGTAAAGCATAAGGCATGAAGGGAGAGGGAATTGTTCTCAATTCTATTGTGATGGATTCTCCTCAGAAGTCTAGATTGGATTTTTATTATGGTTTCCGCAGTGTGCAAAATCCATAGGCATTGGGTATT
This sequence comes from Maccullochella peelii, assembly GCA_002120245.1. Taxonomy (NCBI): domain Eukaryota; kingdom Metazoa; phylum Chordata; class Actinopteri; order Centrarchiformes; family Percichthyidae; genus Maccullochella; species Maccullochella peelii. Next base: position 105,002 of record LKNJ01000449.1, read on the forward strand.
TTATAGGCGAGCATCAAAGTTTTACCATTCACCTGGGATGGCCACAGCAGCACAGAGGGATACCCTACCAATCGCCATCTCCCCAGCAAATAGCTTCTTGTATTGAAAGTTAATTCTGCCATGGAATTAAATTATAAACCATGTCCAAACAAATTAACGTCAAGCTGCAAGCAGGTGCGTTTTTTTTTTTTTTTTTTGACAGGCTGAGGGCATTAGTAATCTAACGCATGAGCCCTCTCTCCTCTTAGCTCAGGGGGCCCAGCTTCGAAGTAATACACCCGCTGCCCCCTCCCCTCCAATTCCCATTTCAGAAACCATCGGTGTGGAGGCACATGGGGGAGAGAGGTACTGCACTGCGGAGGGATAGATTAATGTGCCATCTGAATGTGGATCTATAGAGAGTAGGCTTCATCCCTGTCCCAAAAGTCAAAGCAGAAATTATTATCAAACACATCTCACTGGGGAATTTACCTGTTAAAACATTTATTCTCACTTTCAATTACAATTTGGTGTCTCATCTCTGAGAGAAGAAAATTACCATGTATGATATTGCCATGGGATATAGAGATAAATTGAGCCTGATATCCAGTTTGAAATTGCTAAGCAAATAATCCTGATATGAGTAAAAGTGTTCACTGTACTCTTTTTCCAATCTTACAGTATTGAGTTAAAGCTTCATGTGGGGGAGATACAGGATGAATGTAGATTGATAGCAAGGCTTTACTCCATAGTTGAGTGAGAGTCAGAAATACCACTAGCCCCTGTGTCTTCTCCTCTGGGACAACACGCTCCACAGACACCAACTATTGATCTAGCAGGGGGGATCATATCCAAGTCACTTGATTGTGATGTTTTAATCGCACACACGTTTACAGGCTGCTCATTTGGCGCAATTAATAAAATATGCATGCACTGCTCACTTTGGCTCTCTCATTATATTGATTGTGTACCCAAACAGTTGACAAATAACACAGATATTTAACACTAATGTTCTGTTTGGAGACCCTGCCTGCATCCTCTTTTACAGCTCAAAAAAAACATAATTAAAATTAGGAAAAATCGTTAAGCTCGTAAAACAATGTCATGAGAATTCCATGTACAGCAAACATGATTATGAATTGTTTGTTCATCTGGGGTCTAATTGACCCTAAACATAAGTAACGTCACTATGTAGGATTGCTACAAAATACTGTACATTCTTTGTTTATATCATAGCCCATAGAGCATATAAAACATGAAATATTCCCTTGTTTTGTGTAATAAGAATGCTTTATGGTCAAGGGTCAAATACATCCTTATTTCTCCTACATGTGTTCTGAGCATAGACTGTATATAAAGACTTTATATACAATCTATGGGTCTGAGCCACACCGGAAGATTTGAAGTCTTGCATCATCTCACTAACTGACCTTCTCTTTGCAGAGGAATATTCCAAAAATACTCTATGAGCTCTACAGTTATGAGTGATTTCATGAGAAAAATCCTTCTTCATTTGTTATGCAGCAACTCCAGGTTAGTGTATTTATTTTTTCATTCTATCAGTATTTTCCACTAAAAAGCGAAAGGCCAGGTGTGAAGAGCCACATGAATGCTGAAAGAGCTCTCGTTGAAACAGTACGTCGAGGGGATGGGGAAAGGTCAGTGTAGGCTTTTTAATTATGATGAACAAAGTGCAGCTTGTTAAGTAAATAAAACATAATGAACATGGAAACAGGAGATGCCCACATGGCCTAATGGAGGCTTGATCAGATTCCATCACTGCTCTTAAAAATGTTTGTCTGACTAATTAGTCTGTTTGGTAAAAGTTTTCAGACAAATTCATTAGCAGTCAACAGCCATGCAAGGATATGATGAAATTTAATATATCTCTTGTGATTCTAAACGTGATATATGTGGTTTATTTATTTCTCACCGATCAGCCCCTCTTCTTCAAACAAAAGCGACTGTTTGCTCTGCCTCACCGTGATCTTCCATGTAAATAACGTTGCCAGCTAAGCTCAAGCACATTTGCATTCTCACAGCTCTCTAATATGCGGCCCACAACAAGCACAAGAACCCAGCGTAAACTTTGAACTTGGTATAGATGCATACAGTTGCAGGAGAGAGAGACAAAGGCAGGAAGAGAAGACAGAAGCAGAGAGTACATAATAAACATAAACCCTGCACCCTCCTTCTGGTTGAGTGGTAGGCCAGCAGACATAATGTACAGTCGGAAGAGGTTAGCAGTAATATTGGCAGACACTGAGGAGAGGAGAAGATTGAACCAGTCAAGGCTTGAACAGGTGGTAATCTGTCGCAGAATCACTTGTGAAAGGAGCTTTTGCCCTTTGATAGAGAGAAGATGAAGGGTGGGGATAAGAAATGGTTATTGATCGATGGTCGCTTTATCTGCCTCAACCCTGATGACCAGACAATGCAATCTAACTTGGTCCAGAAAGGTGCAAAAGGTGCTGATGGGTTTTCAGAGTACTTTATTCTCATTTGTACAGTTTATAACGTCTCAGTTTTGTTATCTTGCGTCAGAGGAATCCCATCTCATGCCTGCTCTTGCTATGCGGTTGGACTTGAAAATTAAAAACAGTTTATTGCAAAAAATGTTACTACAAGAAAATATTACTACCTAAAAAATGTACTGACTTTTTTTTTTTTATTCCTTGCAATCATTAAAGGTGCACAACACTGACATATTACCAACTTTTAAGTTGATAAGGCAAACGTATTAGCAACCAGTTGCCTATTTACACATCCAGCAGAAACAGAACAACATTATCATTCATTTGGAGCCATGTTTCTGACCTCCTGATGAATGCAAGTCCAATATTTTCTCTCCTTTTAGCTCAATTGTTGGTCCCCACCAACTCCTAAGAGAAACATTTGGCTCTTTAGCTGCTAAATGCTACACTAGGTTCACCAACTAGTTGCTAACTGTGTCTGTGTGCCGTTTGATGCTGACCAGGCAGACTTTTTTGCTTCCTGCTATGGCGCTATGGGAAAGGTGATAGTGAACCAAAAGAATAAAGTTTCTGTGAATTAGTCACTACTAGCAAGCCCTTTAACATACTGTACAAGTAGTGTTACTGTATGATCCCTTTGCTACTATAAAAATATTGATTATAGCCGCTATCATATAGTATATCTTGTGTTCTTTTATTGCAGCACCCTGAGAACATCTCGTGAAATCCAATGCACTCAAACATATTTTGTTTTTCAGGAATTTACTTTAGTTTAGCTTCATTGATCAAACCTGAATCAAAAATATCCATATTGCCTGGCTGCACGCAACTATAGCTTATTAAGTGCGATTGCTTGAACAAAATGCATGGGGCGGATTGCATTTGCATCCCCTAACACATTACCATTCAATAAACAGAAAGCATTGGTATCATGGGAGATGTGTGGTTTATAATGAGGAGCCACAGTGTTGTTCCCATAGCTCAGAAAATGCACAAATCCAGATATATACAATCAAGCGGAGTACACACACACACACACACACACCATAAAGTCAATGAGTGCGCTCCAATAAAAAGACTCCACTCTCACTTCTCTTCTCTACAATCAAAGATCATTTTGGGAACACTGATGGAATATGGTGAGCCCATGTGGCTCGAGGTGGATATCAATTAAAATGATGTATGGCCCCAATGTTTTCTAATTGGGACATGGTGATGTATTTAATAACACACATTCAAACCCTAATTAGAAGTAAATTGAGCTGCATCCCATTGTCTACTAATCAACATAGTGGATTGGGTGGATAAATAACCTCAGATGGAGGGTCTCTGTGCTTTAAAACGCTTACATTTCAAAGGACATGTTTGTTTTCTCTGGCTCAGTATGTGCTTGTGTTTCAGCAGTGCTTTATTAAGCTCTGGGATGAGCAATTTGTTAGTCACCAAACAATAATGTTGTTGCATCATGTGCTGCTAAAACTTTAATGGGGTACTTTAAATCACTCTCATCTGTTTAGAAATAAATTATAATTTCTATGATAGATGATAAAATACATTAATCCTGATTAATCATAACACTTTGTCAGTAATAAAGCTTAAACACAGTTCTCCTCTAATAATTCGACTTGCTGAACTTCGAAGAGACTGCAAAATCATTTAGACAAAAAGAAGAAGAAAAAAGAAGTGCTCCTGATTATTATCATTCTCTCCCTGAAAGTCCATCTCCCCATTTGTAACTAGGTGATTGCCAATTGTGACTTCATCTCAGAGCGAGAAACAGAAGAAGTCAAATCAATCACATTATTAGTCCCAATAAAGCAACAAAACCTTTTCACTTGGCAGGAGGTGCCTTCCATCACAGATAATTGGAATATATATGAAAAGGATGTAAAGTAAGGACCACATAACCTTTCCAGTGAATTATTAGTACATGTGCTATTTGAACAAAGGCAGCATCATAGAATTAATGTGGAAACCTGACATTATATTTCTTACATACTGGGATAAACAGAACCTCTCTTTGTGTTGAATTTTTCTCCACTAATGCTCAATGTGCCCATGAAGGATCATTTTGAAGACGAAAATTCCCAATGAAGATAAAATAAGTGTCAATATCACAGGTTGTTGGACAAAACAAAAATGCTTTTGTGCTGTTACAGTATGACCGTTTCTCTGGGAGGTCAGCATACTGTAAATAGTAGTCATACATCCATGCTGACTCCAGCGTAAAAACCCCTCTGAGCACATTTTATGGATTGGAGAAATGTTTGACAAGCTCTCTGCAATCGGACGTGTCAGTATAAAGGATTATGTGTTTTATGGGGCCTGGTCTGAGAAGGAGATCTGCTCCTATAAACATGCACTAAAATTTAGCCCAAGGTGTGCACCAGAAAGGTTATCCAATCACCCCTTTGAAAGCGCCTCTCAAAATGAGTGAATGCCTTGGCTGATGCAACACAGTCATACTGTAGTTCTTCGATCAGTTACTTTAAAACTGATGGAACTATTGCTTTAAATATTCCCGAGCATTCCTTATTTCTCTGTCTTCTTACACCGTTTTTCCTATAAAAAAAAAAAAAAAGAAGCAAAACAACTATGTGCATTTTCTCACTTATTCACAAACGGGAGGAAACGTATTGATCGCAAACTCACTTGTACTGTATTGGTTATCTATATGGTAATGCAGGGCTGCATGTCTCATTTTATTATTTCATCTTTCTCTGTCTCCTCATTACAACAGTACAGAGCTGTGAACACCTCCTGCATATCTAGATAAGGCCATTTGAATAGATAACACATTCTCCTCTACATACAAAGGGTTATCTTTAAAAGAGCAAGCCCACCTGCTCCAACAAAGCCATTCATCATTGTAGCTCTGTACTCCTTTGTCTTGGGTGGATAATTAGCATAACTTTACCAAAAGAATCGCTTATTTAGAGGCAGGAAGACAGATCGATGGATATTATCTGTCGGACAAGTTAAAATGTCAGAAACGGTACCATCGCCGGATCTGTTTTAGAGAACCACTTAAACGCAGAACCAAATAACGGGGGGGGGCTCCTTGATTTTGGCACAATCTTCAATCCCATTTATACTGAAGTCCAGAATGGGGGGTTTGCCATGTAATGTGCTGTGACATACTGGAGTGGACTCACAGATAAAATAGTCACTGGATGCCTTCCCCATCTCTGACCACCTTCCAGCTTCTCCCTTCTCTTTTTTGTACAAATGAATAAATCTGCAGCACAAACAAAGTCTGAAGGGAGTTATAGGAGCCTCAGCATAAAGTGGAGACTTGAAAGGTAGCTGTGAAATAAAATTCGTAGTTTGCTTCTTTTTTACGGAAAAGAAAAAACAGAGGCTGTGGTTAGTGACATACACTATGAAAATGTGCATAGAAACTTCTCAAACAATTCCTGCAGCATAATCCACTTCTTCACTGTCCATCTGTCTGCTAAGTATGTTCCAAACTGTCATATTTTTGCAAGATTTCTTGGCTAAGAATGCTGCTTCTGTCTCAATTCTCTTCATACCCAGTCAAGATCCAAACCCGTCTCCAAGAAATTGCGTTTATATGCGTCCAGTTTGCAACATCAAATACGTTTTGAGAGAAACATGATGCCACCCGAAATACAATTAGGTAACCTTTTCAATGAACGTACAAAACGTGTATACTAAACTCATCTGGAAAATGTTCACCAACATTGTATTTCATTTGTTTACCCAACAATATCTGCTCTGGTATTGGTATAAAAAAAGCTGCCAGTGAACATAATCCAGGCAGCAATTACATTTCGCGTCAAAACTGTATTTGGCAAAACAATTAAGAAGTAGCATATAAGTATCATTTCTAGGAGACAGGGTTGCAAGATCATGAACAGGTGCATGTGTCCGTTTGCACACAAAAGAGCGCAAATCTTCTGCTCTTTATACATCATAACCACTTTATCCTAGCTTTCTCATTAGCCTGTCAGACCTCCAGCTTGTTTGTCTGAAATCATACTGCAGTTTACTGATTGGCTCCTGGATATGTCACTCTTATAGTTACTTCCTACTGTAGGTTTGACACTAGAAAAGTGTATTTTGCTATAGGAGTAGTATAAGATTTTAGTTTTTTAACATTTTGATACCTTTTTGTCCCGTATGTCAGCTCATCACTATTGGAGTCCATTGTAACAACCATGAATCCACACTGACCACATCCTCCACTCTCTGTGAAGAATCAAACTACAAACTTTTTTACATCCACCTTTCTATGGTGCTTTAACCCTATCTTTAATCAAGAGCGTGGTCTTTCACTTTGAGAGGATTGCTGGACAACGTGGACCGCCAAAGTCAAGGACCTCAAGTAAGTATTTACTTTAATGGTGCTAATGCTGGAACCAACTTTTTTGTGATATTGCTTTATTTTGCCATACTTTGTACGCTGGCAAGGACGTCATGAGTCAACCACGTCAGCTCATGCTCATTGACAAACATGGTGGCGCCCATTTTGTTGTTAGTTGCCTAGCAACAGTGTTGCCATAACATACAACACTTGAAAGCCAAGGATATTATCATGGATGTATTCTTGTGCCTCAAATATGACTATCAATTCAAAGGAAGTAATAGCACCATTAAAATAAAAAAAAACTTACTTGAGGTCCTTGACTTTGGCGGTCAATGTTGTCCAGCGATCCGCTAGACTCCCGCTCCTGAGTCATGAAGGTGACGTTGTTTTCCTCTCACCGGCCTCCCACCTGTGTGCTATAATGGCTACTATTACATGCAGCTATTATAGTAAAATAAAAAGTACAGTCGCTGGTATATACATTATATTAACTGTATTATTCCCCGGCCGGAGTGGATGAACCCAGTCAAAGAGAAAGAAGAAAAATCCAAGAGCAGAGCAGAAATCTGAAGACATTTCACGAGTTCACCGAAGCAGCCTGAGTGCGAGAGCAGGGTTTTGAGGGAGAGCGCAGGAAATCTGTGCAAGCAACAATATATCTGAATGCAAGCATACAATTTGAGCAGAAGGAGAGCAAATCCAGGCGCAAGCAGGGGCAATTTGAGTACGAGAGCAGGGTTTTGAGAGAGAGTATTACAAAATCTGAACATGAAATCAATAAATCATGCTTTCAAAGTGAAAGTCCACCCTCTTGATTAAAGATAGGGAAAAAGCACCATACCTTTCACGCTCAAAATTCAGATTTGAGGTGGCGCATCACTCTGACTAATCCTTTTCTATAAAGCAGCATTGACAATGGCAGCAAGGGATTCTGGTACATTGAGTCTGTTCAAGAAGCAGGAAAATAATTCCAGTGAATAAAGACACAGTGAGCGAACATCCGTCCCTCTGCACATTTCCGTATTTTGTGTTCACCCTTAGATTTGCCTGAACGTAATGAGGAGGCAGGTGTAATTACTGAGTTGTGACACAGTCAGTCTTTCCGTGCTTCAGGCCTTGTGCTGGCGGCGGTAAATATAGCTAATTACATCCTCTGCTCCACAGCCTCTTTATCTAAACTCAGCAAGACACAGACCTGCCCACCCAGCACTTCATTACTGTGAACCAACCTAATAGGGACCTGATGTTTTCAACCACCCTCACAAATTGCAAATAACAATTAAAACTACTTAAACTTAGGGCTACTTCCACCTTCAAACAGGACAGGTAAATAGGTCATAAATGCAAGCATTTAAACAAGCAACTGATGCGGTTTCTCTGGTGAGGACTATCTCTGCAAAAATAATCTGCGAAGACAATCATGTACATTTGAAATGATCACTTGTAAAACTTATAATTCTAAAACAAGAACAAATTTGCTGAATAAATTAGTAAAAAAAAAAATTCAGTATTAAGCCACAATTTTAACATTTTAACATATTTACACACAATGGCTTGCTGGGGAAAGCAAAAGTTCTTAAGTCCAGGCAGCTTGGTTAGATGCCCATTTGCTTTACTTCACGTAAATGATTGGACATAAATCAAGGAGAATGACCATAACTGAAACTCAAACATTTTAGTTTCGGTCATTAGTTTCAGATTCAAACTGTGCCTCAGAGAAATTAACTTACAAACTCAACTGTTAAAAATCATATTTTAAATGCAACACTCCACTTTAAGCCTTGCAAGTTCAAACTAATGCACTTTAAACACTGCCATTAATATTGTTAGTGGTCAAACAGTTCTCCCTACCTGAACTCCACAGTGTCACAATGTGATTATAATGGCAGTTCTTAAAATTCAGTCCAACATATTCCACTAACATTTCTTTGCTTAATTCGTGTTTTGGCTGACATCACTGGACTCAAGGAACAAGAAAAAAGGCTCTCGAGTGGCTGACAGGAAACGAATGAAAGGGAAAAAGTTGTGTCTGCTGTCAGCTCTTTTACAGCCAGTCAACCCAAGGTCAATAGTTCTGCACATTGGGGAGAGCGAGAATGAGAGGAAGCAGTGAAAAGGACTGAATTTCATACAGTTCAACTTCTTCATTCTGGATCACATTACACTGTATGAAAGGAGGATCATCTGGATGACACGGAATTCATTCCCCATAATTCCTCTGTCATATCTGTGATAAAGTACATCTCATTTACAGTAGCTGAGAGAATTAATTTCTGTCTTGATTCAAACCTGGCCACTGCCTATTTCACACACTTGAATTTTCACCTGACCCCGAATATACACAGTCTGGCATTTAATTAAATGGCCATCCAGTACATATGAATTTGTATTCAAATGAATCATAAAACTCTCACACACTTTATTTTCCATTACTCATGTTGAGCAATAAACCATTAATCACATTATTACAGCAATCTAATTACATGTGACAAAGGCGAGTGAAGTGTAAATTCAGCAGCTCTGAGCGGTTTGTGTTTAAAGGTCAGGTGTAAACCCAACGCCTGCAGGGAGCGAATGCAGCAACTTTCACAGCCAAAATGTGCAGTACAGTACACGCTGCCTGGCCACTCAAACATGCACTCATGTCATGTTAACGTCAGCATGTTTGACAGATCAGGTTGTAGAGACTGAGGAGCTCATTGATCGCACTGCAGACACATCTGTGCGGAGAAGTCCACAGATGTGAAGGCTGAGAAGGCATCAGAGAGGTAAACAGGTCCACGTACACACACTGGGCAAATGGAAGAAGTGGAACAATAATGAATGGGCACATTTGTAGTCATTGTGTGAAACATCCTCATTTCTCACACCCTGTGTCATGCTCATTCACATTCCAGCCACACACCCACACGCCTGTGTTTCACACACCGCTGTATCCCTGCTCTTCTCTTTCTCATTTTCCCCCTCAGCCCTCCCTGATTCCCCGTGGAAACTGGAGGTCATTGGTGTTAGGAGGGGGAGTTGCAGGTTTCAAGAGAAAGAGAGAGAGAGAAGGAAGAGTTCTAACCTCTGAGAATCTCATGTAGCCTCTGACTTTATAGCCTTCACATCAACATACAGCCCAGACAGCTGCCTTAGACATATATGTCAGCTGACACATATAGAGGAAATGTCATTAATTGCATAATCGAAGAGCGAGCATTACTATTGGGTATCCATCGATATGCAACCCTGTCTCCTATATGGCGATATACTAATTTGCTTTTCCAAATATGTAGAGGAAATGTTTAGCGACTTTTTCATCAATCCAGGAAGTGTGTATGGTGGTCAAGAGAGCTAACTGGAATGCAACTTCAGAAAATACAACTAAATGGACAAACCACAAGCAAACTTTTATGCTGTGTTCTGTATTTGCAGATTTGTTTTCTTCCTAAAAGCGACATATGTGTTGTCAAAGTTCTAAGGTTTTCTTCATTCAATTGCAATGCGTTCTCACTGCCACCGTACTCTGATCCACCCTAACGGTGACAAATTTATAGCTCAAAAGTTGTATGGAGAAGGTTGGGGTGGATGGTTGGGTTGTGCAAAGCACTTGGTATTGGTATTTTCCCTTCAGGAAAAAAAAATACATATATAGAAAATATAATAGAAATATATATAATAGAAAATAGAGAATCAAGTCTATAAAGCAACATTTTAAGAATCCGTTCCTTTCAGTACCTTTCAAAATGCTGTCATTTATCTTAATTTTATGCTATCAATGAAACCAAAAATCTACTTCTCTTTCCACACTCATAGATCTACATCATTTTGTGCTGTGCAGTTGCCACCAAGGAGCACAATGAGTTTGCTTTCCGCTCAAGCAAACACAGATCGGCTTCCTTTACCATTTGCTACATTTTTACTCTGCTTTTCCCTCCCTCTCCCTCTCTCTCTCCATCTCTCCAGTCAGTCACAGTGGTCCCTGCCTCATCTTCATTTGAATCTCCCTGTTTGGAAATAAATCACATTCACAGAACACCTGAGCTGGCGATGGGAGCCGGGTGGGATCAGGGTCCCAGGTGGACCAATTCAAATAGCATTCAGTTCTTGTGCTATGTGCTCTGTGTGTGTGTGTGTGTGTGTGTGTGTGTGTGTGTGTGTGTGTGTGTGTGTGTGTGTGTGTCTGTGTGTGACAACAACACAAAGGTTATGGTCAATCAAACCCCATGTCCTCATGGGTCACACATACAAACTATAAGCCCCTGCACACACATACATATTCTCTGTCTCACTGTTTCTTTCTTTCTCTCTCTCTTTCTCACACACACACACACACACTCTCGCTTTCTCTCTGCCATTCATTAACTGACAGCTCGAGAGTCTCCCAGGTGGATTGTTGGGAGGTGGCGGATTTGCATTTGTATTTTTCCAATATCTCCTCTGGACGGAGGATCATGGGCTTACCATGGGAGAGAAAAGAAGCAGGCAGGACTGACATTTTATAAAGACATTCATCTCCTCTCATCTTGTTCTTTTTATAATTTGAGAGAGGGCTCCTCGACCTGTTGTCAGTGGCTGTGGGGAAGGGCATTGTTGTTGAGGGGATGATAGGTTTGCTCTACCCATTCCATGCTGGGAGGAAAAACATGCAGTTCTAACCTGAGGTCACACACGTGTGACTATAGCTGTCCTTGTTAGCTGGAACTCACCAGAGACAAAAGGCTGCTTGCTGTCAGCATGTTACTGACTCGACGAAGATCTCATGGATGCTGGAATTTCTGGTTTGGGAATAAGATACTTAAATGAGCACGAATTTTTGTCTGCTGCATATTCTGGAGAGAAAGTTGACCCCGAGCAAAACCAAACTTAAAAGATAGATGCTGCTTTATTTTGATCCTCTCTTGCCAACTGTCTGTAATGTTTTTTCCATAAATAAAAACCCCTGGACATTGATCAGAGTGGAACAGCATCTATTGCCTTCAGCAGGTTATATTTTAGTTATATAACCTCTCAATTTCTGATAGTTGTCCATTTCTGTTACACTGGGTCTATCCTTCTTGAGAAAGTGTATGACTAGAACTGAGGCAGGTGCACACACTCAATTAGATTATCATAAATTATCAAAATCCACTTGATCACATAGAAGCAATATCACATGACCTTACACATGACTGTGAAGGACAAAAGGTCAATCACACTACACAGCCAGCATGGCTATTCAGTAAAGGGCACATTTCATTATTGTGTTTGTTTGTGGTTTATTTGAGTCCCCATTAGCTGCTATATCACAATTTAAGTCACCACTTGCACATAACTCACAATTACATAATGACATTGGCAATTCAGCAAACAACAGCTACACTTGTATCAAAAAGTCCACCAAATTAAATGACAAAACACCCTCTAGAATGACACACACAAGGGTTTTCTGATCTGACGCCACAACCATCAGTGCCTTCCAAAACTGTTACAAATCACTGTTGGAACATTAAATCTCTTCTATGATGTGACAAGGCTATGGGTAAGGTTTGGTTGGATTAAGGCACAAAAACAACTTGGTGTGGTTTGGGTTAGAATTACAACTTCATTACAGTTAGGGGACCTTCATCATCAGGGTTACACTAACAACCACTTGGTTATGGTTAGGGAACAATCGTGGTAATGGTTTAAAGAAACCAGAGTTGACTGTCAGTAGGACACAGGAAACAAACAGCAGTCTGCCATGTTAACGTCCAGCATTTTGTTGACCAACCCATCCACCCTGACCTCCTCCCTCTGCGGACTTTGTGGCTTTATAACAAAAATCACACTACTTCCTCCTTTGCTCTCCACGGAAAAACACAATTACTACAGCTGCTAAAGGGCTTTGTCACTTGAACGTAAACAAATATCGTTTGCTGAATCGACTGATGCTATCGTTTTTCACAGGACACTCACACTCAAAGACATTAACTTAAATTAAAATGACGTGATATCCATTACATGCAATACCACATTACATATAAAATTAGATACAACCCGAGAAGACAGACACATACAAGCCCTGAAAAAAAAAAAAATACAGTAAGATGCACTATAATAATCAGTAGTATCATAATGACAAAGACTAAAAGGCTAAATTTGATCTAAAATCTTGATCTAAAAATCTCTTTTCTGAAGATGATTTTTCAATTTTGTTTTTTAACAAGACAAACTATTCTCTTCGTAACATGTTGAGGGAGGGTTTGTTCTAGTTTTGTGCAATATAAACTGCCCTCTTGCTGCTAGTAAAATAGTAATGTGTATCATACTAAAAGTAAATCTTTTGTACAAAATGTATATGTCTGTACCATTATAACATTCAAAATAAAAATAACTAATGAATAATAATAATAATATTACATCAAGCCAGAGAGACTTTCTCCTGGCTTGCATGTCAATGACTTGCATGTCAATATTTGATCTTAACCAACAGCGAAGAACCATGCAAGCTGCATGCTCTCTAGTGAAACAATGTAAGAACGTACCAGTCATTTGCTGCTGTTAGTTAGACAAGGTATTATATGCAAAGAGCACATACACACACATGCATGCATCATTTATGGCAACACCTGCAAGGCTCTAAACAATACAAACACACTTTGCAGTGCCTGGCAGTTCAATTTGCATTCACAGTGTGTGCATACTAAATAAAAATAATCAAGGCTACAGAAACATTATCTCTCTTTCACAGTCCAGCTGCATAAAATAACTCATACTATTGCTTGGCCTTCTTCCACAACAAATCCATCATACCTTGTTGCTAACAAATATTCTACCCACTATGAGCCCTGACATGATCTGAGCTAGCTCTTCAAATAAAAAGTAACTCCCAATTGTAAACTGAGTAATGTTGAGAGGAAATGATAGATTGAGTTTGCATGTTTAGTAGTCAGATGATACATATTTTAGTGGATTAGAGGACAGTTATAGTACATATAGATATCTAAAACTTTTGAAATGTGCAATCATGTGTGACTGTGACTTAGAGTATAAGACAATTTATCTATTCATAGTGAATGCAGGGAGAAAGAGGAAAACTTGAAAGATTTGGTTTTTATTCTGGAGGCTAGAGATAAGGTAATCTCATTCATAGTTTGATTTTTTGTCCTGAACAGAACGGCGCAGAGACAAACAGCCTGTGGTCAGAAACGTACAAAGAGCAGCCGGGAGTTAAACAGGAATTTTGCAGTTGGGGGATCTATTCTTGATTTTACATTGAGCTCTACTGGACTCATCTATTCTGTCTGGCGCAGGTACAGGTGCTCAAACCCTCCTGTAGGTGCCAGGGCTCAGTATAACTGTCCTTAAATACTGATTTCTTAACTCCATTAAGTGACTGGTGTCAGCATATAGTAAGGCGGTTTATTATTCCAATTAGGCCTATAAAGGGTTTTCATTGAGGAGTACGGATTAGGTAGTCTCCAATGGGAGACATTCACTTTTCCACAGTCTGACCATATCAACTTCTGATTAAGTGCAGCCCTGTCCCATAGCAGTTTCAACCCATTATATAACACCACATTTTTTGAACAGCTTGTACAGTTATACTTTATTTTTTTAATACTTTATTTCTAGTTTTCAATTTTACGTTTGTACAGCTTTATATATGTGCATCATAGGCCAGGTTTCCATCCACATGTAGCTCAAATTTTAACCAAATTTCCAGCAAAACAAAATACGAATTAATGTGCATATACATCCACTACTGTTGTACAAATATTTAGGAGTTGGTTTATTGAGATAAACAGCTGGTGGTGCTGAGATATGAGATATGAGACTAGATATTGTGTGGGATTTTGGTTATTACTGTAAATCCCAACATAGTTTAAATGTTGTCTTTCTTGACCTTGAAGTTAGATTACCATTATGTGATGCACTTAAAATGAAATGAACAGTGAGTTTTTCTGCCTGCTTCTCCTTTATACCCTTTTCCACCATCAGATACCATACCACCCTGAATATTGTGTGGAAGCATCAATAGTCATACCCCAAAATAGCATCATACCATTGACATTGAGGTTCTGAATCATGAAAAGATGATGTGCAATATTTGATTCTGTATTTATCACCCACCTCTACTCCCTGGAATGAAGACACACTTTCTCATATTTCTGCACAGACTCAAACCTGTTCTGGAAATACCATACAACATGTATGATGGCATGCATAGTCAACCCAACTCATTAAATGGATGCAGTTTCATCATTCATGTAGAGCAATAATTCTCATGTTAGCAAAATAAGAGAGGTGTTTACTGATGCAACACACATGACTTCTCTAAAAAACAGTCAGTGCTGATGGCAATCTCTTATTCATAGTGTGAGAATATTGTCCATCCACACTGCCTTGTATAAAGTTAAGTTAAAGCTTATTTAGATGGTTATGCTGACACAGCACTAATTAACAGTCAACACTAAGTTAACCGTGAAGAGGAAATACATTTTTAAACAAATGTATTGTAACAAGCAAAATTATTTTCTCAAAGTTTTAAGATGTAGATTTGTACCAGTTCATTTTAACTAAAGTTATCAACAAGTCCTTCAAATTACTTGGCAAAATATGTTGTTTGTAATTGCCTTCAGCAACAGCACAATGGCAGCGGTACATATAGAGTAATCTCTGAACTACTTCTCCTGAAATGTCTGACATGTTGATTTCCATTTTGCTTCGCACTCACATCAATGAGAAAGCGACCTGCACAAACAAAGCATAGAATAACTGAACCAAGAACAAATTTCAGTACCTACATACAAAGGGATTAGAAGAATATGTGTCCTCTTTGATTTATTGGAATGTCTTCTAATTTTGGGGGATTCTATGAAGTGTGAACTCTCAGAGATGGATTCCTGGAAATGTAGACAAAACAAACCACTTGAATCCATGTGTTCATCTGTCCTTTTCTCCCCTATTTTTAGTTGTACTTTGTTTGGATACATTCAAAGTTGCATTGAGTTGTAAAATTTGAGAGGGGGGTGTACAGCCGTCCACAACCACATTACCAGCATGAAGAAGCCGGGAGGGTAGAGGCTGTAGATTGTGATTGTGTCACTTCGATGCTGTTAGGGCTCTTTGTGGGTCCGGCTCTCAGTGGAGGACTCAGGCACTTGTATATGAAAAGATTCCGTGTATAAAGCAGCTGGGGCTGAAGGGGAAAGCTGCGCAGGGCTACAAACTCCTCTTTTATGTCCAGCTGTGTCACTCCTGCCTCTTTCTTACTCATTCTCCTCTACTCGCTCTTTCAGCCATCAAAGGCTTTTTTTCAGTCAGGCCAACAATATCTTATCCTTTGTTAATTCTTTAATTTGGCAATTCTTCTGAGAAATGTGGTCTCCGCTCACGTAACAGAACAGACAGGTGTGTTTTTGCTGTCTCTACTTTTTCTCAGAAGTGTTCAGATATGAAGGTGGTGTTTGCAGTTTCTGTGGCAACAACAGTGCAGCCATTACTGGCCAGATGGCTTCAATGGAGTTATTTCACTGTGAACAGCGGTGCACTCTCACTTTAGTTTGTTTTACAATTGGATCTGTATTGTAAAAATAATTCCTTTTGTCTATTTCTCTATTATGCTGTTGTCAGAGAGGCTAATTAGCTCACTCGAAAATGTTTGACAGAAGCCAGACAGGTGCTTTTTGAAAAAAAAAGAGCCTTTGAGGCCATGTTTATCTCACTGAGGCCGGAGTCATCTGCATTAAAAAGGTCAGCAATCAGCCTGCAATTACAGTATGACCTCAGCTAATGGTTCTGAAGAGTCCACTCAAATTCTGTTTACTCTGTACAGACACTCAGTCAGGTGTTGTGATGTCCGGGTTAAGTTCAGTTTTGATAGACAAAAATAAAAATACCAAAACACCCAATCACATGCTGGCAGGTAAACTATTCAAAAGTGGTTTTCACAAATATTATTGTTATTTTAGTCTAAAATGATGAAATTACAATATATTTGGGATGTTTGAAATGTTTCATGTTTTGATTAACTAAATCACACATTTTGATACAAATCATATATTTGCCTCCTCAGATATCACTAATCAGCCAGTGGGTCAGTCAGTATAAATCGTAGCATGCACCAAAAATTGTTCAAACACACAAAACATTTTTTTCAAATTCTAGTGGAAATCTTAAAGTTTTCAAAGAAACCCAATATGTCAGGCTGAATTTTGGGGAACTGTGTCTAAAATGATGCAAAATACATCTAGGCTATTTCCATGGTGCTTCCACACAAAACACTGAGTCTTGTGTTTGAATATTTCAATCAATGTAAACATTATATAACTTCAGTGAAAGGCTGGAACAAGCTGCTAGAGAAAATACAGGATATGTGACACTGTCAGTTCATCTGGACCAACATGATTTTTCCAACTCAAGCTATTTAAGGGGGAAAACGTTTTAAATGTTAAAAAACATATGTTTAGAAATCACATTCATTCTCTAGTCATCATTCATGCAAAGGTCTAAAAGAAAAAAAAATCTAAATGAACTCAAAAAAGCACAAAGCAAAGAAACACTCGATCAATGGGGGAAACTGCAGAGTCAAAGATTAAGTCTGCTTGTTAATGATAGAGATACATGTTAATCCTGGATTGCCTTTGTTTGAATACTGATGAACTAATTGGATATGTTGAAATAACATCACAGACACATGATCAAGGCCACCAAGGAATATTTATTCTTAGCATTGCTGGACACACAGCTCAATTACTAATTATCTCACTACCCGCTATAGTTGTACAGTATTTACAGCCTCTTCTTGTACCTCAGCTAAATCAGTCTCCGAATCGGTCAATGTCTCAGCAGAGGACTCTCACTCCTACTCTGCTGATAAGGATTATATTTATCACAACAATGGATAGCTCATTAATTTCTCCAGAAATACCATCTGGGGAGAACATCAGACTGCATCGCTACTTGAACAAGGCCAACACACCATAAACTTCCTAATCAACGCAGTGCACACACTCCCACAAAAAACAAACTGTGCTTAAGCTTCTCTCCCCGTTTCCAGCGACGCTGTGAACTCACAAAGCCACTTAAGGTCACAGAGGAAAAGGTCAAGCTGATTGAAGGGAAAACGACCTGGCTCAATGGTACGTGGCTGCTGTAACAAGAGCATTCGGGCTGCCTTCTGAGCATGCTAAATTGCATTAGCCACCTTGTCAGGTTGGAGACACAGTCAGTCCACCCACTGACCTGTTGTGCGAGATGTAATTATCCGCTGCAGTTCTTCTGCTGCGTTACAGGTAATTGATGCTTATTTCCTCAGGAAGGGTTGAAATCTGTATTGATTCTAAACTTAAGTAGGCCAAGTTTATCACCTGGCTCTCTTCCTCCTCCCTGAGGAATCAATACAAATTTCACAACAACCTCCTATACCCATCTTCACCATCCTAAGAACTGAAGGTCCCACTCATGCTTATCTACTTCTCTAATTCACAATGCCTTCATAGCATAGTGCCATGCCACAAAGCTCTGCTTTAGCCTCTTAACTCCCTGCCCATGAAATCTAATTACAGCCTCACTCACTAATCTGGAATTAATTCACTTTAGATGAAGGTGATTGATAACAGCCCATGGAAAAGTCACCTAGGTCGCCCATCAACAGTCTGACTTCACAGTGAATAAAGGGGCTAGAACTTGATTGATCAGGGCTATTCCAGAGGACAGTGGATCCATAGGAAATGACTGCTGTAAACATTGCATGTATTTATATTTTAGCTATGTTAAAGGAAAATTTTGACATTTTGGGAAATACACTTTCTCGCTTTCTTGCTGAGAGATTGATGAGAAGGTCGACGCCACTCACAGCCGAGTGGTTGTTGGTCAGGACCGGTTGCCAGGCAACCAGTGGTGACTCCAAGCTAAGAAATAGTCATACTCCCTAAAATGGCGAATTGTCATTTTTACACTTTGTTTTTTGTACGGATTAAACAAATTAGATATAACGTGTTAATTAGTGAGCTTCAGATGTCTTACTAGGTGGATTTTGTTACCTTTGAACAGAGCCAGGCAAGATGTTTCCCCCTGTATTCGTAAGTAAGTCATTATACTGAGCTAAGTTAGCCGGCTGCTGGCTGTAGCTTCAAATTTACTGTATGGACATGAGTGGTATTGATCCAAATGTCAAACTTTCTTTAAAATCTGTGTGGAATAGTTTTCTTTTTACAGTCCTTGGTGAATCCAGACATCCTAACACAACAGCTTCCACCTGGTTTTAGCAACTAAGCAGCTCTTTCCATCAGTGACTGATAGTGACAGAGATACAGTGGAACACACTGAACAATGATATGGGCCATATCCTTCCATAGAGCTGACAACAATCTAAGATGGAGTCTGCGGCTGATGAACACCTCCTCCCCTGTGGAGTAATAACGTGCGCTGAGCCAGAACCTCAGAGAAAAAAGCTGCAGGGGTGGAGGGCTGAGCATCCCTGCCTGTCTCTAGAATAGAGCCCCAGGAACTGGCTCCAGGGGACAGACAGAGCTAAATTATGAGGTGAGGAAAGCTGGCCTCTCCAGTGCTCTGCTCTCCAACATGTGATGCACTCTTTTAAATGGTCAGTTCATCCAAATTGCAAAAAAAATAAATAAAAAAAAGACATATCCATCTCTGAGACTTTTGCATAAGGTTGCTGTCTATATTTCCCAAACCTGAAAAACTGATAAATTACTGTACATTTACAAACATCAACAGCAAACATCTCAGTCCCCATTAATCTGTATAGTTCAGTTCAATTTTATTGTCAGACTCCGAGTATAATAACAGGAAACAGTGTGAATATTTTTTTTCTACCAAAGAAATTGTCTGGGGTGACACAACAAGTCAAATTGAATGACAAGATACGTTGTATGTCATTTTCTGACCGGACTCCCCATATCAGCAGGGCGACATCATTTGTCAGTTCAAAACCGTTTCCTGATCTGTTTGGGTTGAATAACTACGTGGTCAAGGTTAGGGAACATGCAGTCATGGTTAAAAGAAACCAGCGCTGACTGTCAAAAGAACACAGGAAGTGAACGGCAAAGTCCAGCATTTTGTTGACCCTTCCAACCGACCCTCATCCCTATGAGGACTCTATAACAACGTCACCTGACTTCGTCCTTTGCTGCCAACCGTCAAGAGTCATAACGTAAACGTGTGTCAGTTTTTGGCATTTGTTGAAACAAGTGCTGCTAGCAATTTTCTTGAGAGGACAGTCAGCTGCTGAGTTTGTATTTGGAGTTTTGTTTCTGGTGCTTATACCATTACAAAATTCCAGTTACCTCTATTGGGGTGAAGGCATTCATGTCAGTGATGGATAACTTAAAACCTGGACAAAGGAAACCAAATCTATCTGTATGAATATATACCACTACAGCCACTAGAGAAAATGTTGTTTTTTGTTAATTGTAATTGTCAATCAACAGAGACCTTGAAAGTTGGAGGAGCATGACTCAGGGCATACGTGACCATATTTCTACCTGGAGGCCAAATATCAAATACTTAAGATACTGTGGTTTCGACCTTTCCCTATTTAAACTGTGCAGATACAAGTTTTACAGTCTTACAATATGCCACACAGCTGTAATAGAATACCATATCCAGACGACCAATGTGCTCTTCACTCAAGATCAGCTCAAGCATGAGAACCAAAAAAAAAATTTAAAAAATGACAAAGATAGAAAGATAATGGGCGAAAGGCAAAGCGTCACACTTCAGATTTAATGGACTCTAATGACTCCATTTAGACACTTCATATTGCCTCGTTGAATGAATAAAACAAACTATTTTGGTAAGAGCTTTGCGTAAAGGAGACAAAACCCAATTATGGCCAATAACAGAGCAGTAGCTTCATGACAGTGGAATTACTTTAAAGAGGGAAACAACACTAAAGCAGATGCTGGTGAGGCCAATGTCTTTGTACTGATGTCACTGAACAGAAGCTGTACAAGCATACATTACAATTTTCTGGATGACTATATTATTGTGTGTCAGTGGTCATATAGTAAAGGCTATTTTGTATAGACTTTGACTGTTACAGGTTAGAAAGATAAGCAGGTATATATAATGGATGGATGTTTTGTGGATGGAAGTGTGTAATTCAATAGGAGGATAAAAGCTGCGATGTTGGCACGCTCAGGTTACTTTCAGCTGTTCATTCTGGTCTGACATGCATTTGTATTTTTCAACTCCGAAACAAAGGTTTACACTCTATCTCAGGTGTCCTAGGTGGGAAGGAGAGTGAAAGGGAATGGGAGTCAGTATCTTTCTCTGTCTACTGTGGCAGTGAAAGAAAAGGAAAGAAAGGAGGCGAACAAAGACAGGAGTCAGGTTTTGCCTGGAGAAGAGTCATACCCCTGTTAGATAATAGTGATGTCAAGGTTTTTCTGATGTCTCAAATTACAGTCATGTAACTTTGTAGAAAATTAATGAGTTATGAACCATGTACACAAAGAAAACCTCTTTGCAAACTAATACAGCACCTCATGCTGGGCAAACTGTCATGCCATACATGCTTCTCTATTCATACAACTGTGATGAATATGCCTTGTTTCACTTTCTTCTTCTCCTCCGCCTCCTCAGGAGTGTTGAAGTTATCTCTTTGTTATAAATATATTGTGTCTGATTATTCTTCAATGAAAAGTTTTGTTCTCAATCAGCAAACATACTTAACAGTCTTTTTCTGTTAAAACCCATGTGGCAGATCCATGAACAGTAGATATCTCGCTCTCTCAAGAAAAAAAGCTAATTTTCTAACAAAGATTGGACATCAGAAAGATTCTTGATATTGAGATTACCTCAAAATCCCACACATATTGTGTTTAAGTGGCAGGAAATTCAAGGATGTGTCTGTAAATCCTGGGTTGGACCTCTAAGTACATAAAACGTTGAAGTTTTGGGTTTTTTTAAGTATTAGGCGTTGTGCACCTTTTGGGCCACAATAGTACAGGACACACTAACAGGATGTGATGGTATTGAGAGGAAGTAAAGCAATTTATGCTTCATTGTCCTTCCAAAATATTAAGTTGTAGGCTACATAAGCTAATAACATATTAAATCATAGAGTGTTTTACTTTATTTACAGTGCAAATTCTGTTGATTCTTCTCAATTTTCCAGTAAATAAACAAAAACCTACCAACAAGTATGTATCTTGTATCATGACAGCAGCAGAAATAAGAAATGGATGGAGATGATTTAAGTATTTAAAATCAGTATGCAAAGCAATTATTACCATCAACCAAACTGCAGCATTGTGTGTTGCTAAACTCCATCTGCAGTCAGGAATAGCCACAAGAATACAACATGCAACAAACACAGAGTCTTCTCCGACTCTGGTACATGAACGAATCTGGTGATTCCCCCAAGTGGTCTCATCAGTATTGTCCAGCATACAGGACGCAGTTTGGCATGTA
This sequence comes from Maccullochella peelii, assembly GCA_002120245.1. Lineage (NCBI taxonomy): Eukaryota > Metazoa > Chordata > Actinopteri > Centrarchiformes > Percichthyidae > Maccullochella > Maccullochella peelii. The sequence goes on from LKNJ01000449.1 coordinate 127,175, forward strand.
TGGGTCAATATAGCACTCATGAAATACTGGGTTAACTGTACCCAGAACCCATGGATAAAAAAACCATTGGGTCACCAATCAAACCCAACAGAATGGGTTGGTTTGACCCAGTGTTAGAATCACATTTTATATTACTGTTATGGTGTTATTTACCCAAACTAAAATATAATAACTTTGCAACCTGTTATAATACTACTACTACTACTACTACTAATAATAATAATAATAATAATATCTAGCTCTTTTACAAAAACAGTTAATTTGTGACAGTTTTAAGGTCAAACTTGAGCTTAAAACACTGGGTCAACAACCCATTATCTTTGGTTTGAGTGGTGATCCAATGGTTTTCTACCCATGGGTCCTGGGTAAAGTTAACCCAGTATTGTGTCTTCCACTGTTGAGTTCCCTTGTCTGTGCCGGATCCAGAGTGCGAGGCTGTGGCTATTGCCTGGAATCAGTGCAGACCCAGCACGTATAAAATTAGAAAAAGTCTCAGTAGAAAAGACTGATTAACGATGAAGACAAGTTCTGCTGAACATCAGGCTGTGGAGTTTAGTGTTTATCCGTTTATTTAAACTTTCACTAAATCTGCAAAGGAACCACAAGCTTACCAACGTTTTATTTACACAGTGCAATCTGTATGAGAGGTAGCTACCCTGGGACCTGCGGGTGGTTGAATGATTGAGGAGCTCCCTGCTTTCACCTCCTTTTGTCAGTAATGAGGCGAGGGACTCGTCGAGCTGGCAGCCCACTCAAGGTGCGCTGGTGGGCAGGCACCCTTTGATGGCTGCTGATGAGTGGGGAGCGTCCCGAGCCACTGGGGTGAGAGTTGGCAGGATGCAGGGTCTGTCCAGATGGGGTCTCATCTGGCCCTTGCCTTTACCCCCCCTCTACAGACCGGCTCCCCTCACACAATGGGACAGACCAGCAACAGACTCTCCATCTCAAATCAAACCAAATGAAGATGAGGAGGTGTCTGGTACATCAAAAGTATGTCATCTTAGAGAGAGATCCATCACTGACATTTAGAGTTTGTCTGATGGCCAGAGATGGAAAGGTTAGATTTCAGATGTTTTATGATGAACTGCACAGCAGGGCTGCGGCAGACATGGGAGGGAAAGCAGAATATAAATTGGTGAATATCAATGGACAAATAAAAGGAGCAAACAAAGACTGAATTCATAAAGAGCTATGAAAAAGTTATATTGTAGGAGGACAGCGAGATGCTAATGGGATTTTTCTTTCTCTCCTGTGCACTGAATATGTCAGTTTCCTTATCAGTACCTCATAAATCCCCAAGCTGAGGGTGGAGCTTAAATGTCCGAAAAAGTAAATGGAATTCCACAACTATAGCCAGCAGCAAGTCATTTTCCTCATCTGGCTGGAGAATAATAAACCACAGAATAGAAAAAAAATCTTCAAACCTCATTTGTAAGTCTTTCCTCAGACTGGGCTCCTATTTTGCACATGATAACATCACCAAACAATGGCTGCTGCTAACTGTTTATCAAATTGAGTTTTCTTCACTCACAATGAAAGGAAAACATCTTCCTTCCGTGGACACTATCATTTCAGAATACATTGTTGACAAAAAGCAATTATTTAAATGAAAACGCTTTGACCACTCACAGTAATTGAAATCCCATTTCACAGCTGCCGTGTTTCCTTGCATCATTTACAGTTTTATACATACAGATGTCTGAATCCTGCCTTCAACAGCTGCCAGAGTAAAGCAGAAAAGGTCTATTTAAGGAAATAATACCAGAACTCTCACTTTAAATCTATATCTTGTTATTGGGGAGTGTGATTTCTCACTCAGAGCCTGGCCCTAATCAAATTGTTTAAGCTACAGTTTGTGATACATCCCTTGGAGATTAGGTACATTTCAGCATGCAATATGCCCTAAATATAAGGAATTAATATTTAATTGATATGACGACCAGCATTGTCTCCCAAGTGATCAAAGATAATCATATTACCATTTGTGTGTTAACGCAAAAAGGACATTTTTTAATGGACGAAAACCACAAAACAAACCTTCATGACATGATCCATCCATGTCCATCCCCACCCACTGTGTTTACAAATCAGCACTGCTCCTGTCCACTGGGACCTGCAAGCAGCAATGATTTCCGATGCATAGCAGATCCCTCCACCATCCCTCTTTTGAAAACCCACACTAATTCCCCATCTCTGTGCACACTGAGCTAAGCAGGGTTCCCAGTGGACCAGGTCCGTGCAGAGCAGGGTTACAGCTTAGCTGACTGGCCAAGCATGGGAGTCAATCGATGCAAATCATTGAGAAACCTCCACGAAGAACAATAGGGGGAATGCAGTGGTAACAGCGGTATGTGCTTGACTATTTTTCCAACCAGTTCATCACTCATCAAAATACCACAAACCTCCATTTTAACAAATGAGGTCACAGTATCAAAGATTGTGAAATCAGCTGATGAATCCTTTAAAATATTGAAGAACATGTATAGCACATGTTACTGCATGTGCTGTGATGGTAAAAGTGCCAAAGTAGTGAACATGCTCATGGATAACAGAACCTCATTATGTTATTCATACAAGTAATGACAAGTCCACAGTGTTGCAGAACCGAGCTCACACAATTAACCTGCTGCCAGAGAATGAAAGTAATCAACCCCAGCAAATCAAAATGTATAATTAAAATGCAAATCCTCAGGGCTCTCTTCAACTCTAAATGGATTATTTCAAATTACCTGTCATAAAAAAGTAGAATTAATATTACATCCACTGCTAAAAGTTCTGAGATAGAAGGAAGCATTGTGGATTTCTAGAAGCAATGTTTGCATAGTATATCCATGTATTTATGAAGTGCTGCCTATGTGAGCTGAATCTGCTATATTTAGTCAGTTATTTACTCTCTCTGATTGAGACTTTTACCACTAGAAGTTAGATTATTTAGCACTGAATAATATCAAATAACGTGTCACTTATTTAGCAATTGAGAAAAACTCCAGTTCATTGTATGTACTCTGATTATGAGACAATGGGCCCCTGGGCACAGGCATGTAAAATGCCCCCCGTCCCTCCTGCATAACAGCAAGACCCACAAACTGACACTCGTTTTGCGCCTGTTTGTCATCGTTTTGTGTCCCTTTGTCATCATTTGTATATCTCTTTGTAGTTTTGTGTTACATCTGCTCTTGTGGTGTTGCCTGCCACGCCTCCCATCCGGGGTCTCTCTCACTTGCTGCCACTACCTGAGTGGCTTCTCCCTCTCTCTCCCTGTGTGTGTGTGGGTGATTGTGTAAATGGAGACAGGTGTTCTGGAGTCAGAGCAGAGTCCCACTAGCTGCAACCGGTTCCGTAATCAAGGCCTCTACTCTGCTCAGCCACTTTCACACTGCCAGATTGAAGCCACTACCAGTTAGTCTGCGTTTCCTGCCTTTTTTCACCAGCGTATTCTGTTGTTGTTTGTTCGGCTCTGCCCTATAGTTCTGCCTGCTCTGGCTCCAGCCTCCTGGTCCTCGTCTTGCCTGCCCTGGACTGTTGTTTTACTCAGCCACCAGTTCCAGTCTCAGGCCTGGCTTCCTGCCGCCAGCCCAAGGCCCCAGTGCCGTTAAAATAAACACCCTTTTTACCATATTCCTGTCTCCTCATCTCTGTGTCTGCTCTTGGGTCATTCAGCTCAGCACCGTAAAACAGTTTTGTGTGTCTTTGTAATTGCTACCTCTCTTCGTAGTTGTTTTACATCTCTTTGTCATGGATTTGTGTCTATCATTTAGTGTCTCTGTCATCCTTTTGCGTGTTTTTCTCATCATTTTGTCTCATCATTTTGTGTCTTTGTTGTCGGTTTGTGCCTGTCATTTGTTTCTCTTTGTAGTTTTTCGTCTTTGTAGTGGATTTGTCTCTGTCATGAACTTGTCTGTCATCATTTTGTGTCTCTTTAACCCCACTACCACATTGTAGTAGTTTCGCGTCTCTTTAACCCCATTTACACTTGGTCGGTCAGATAGCCATCTGATCTCAAAAAAGTGTAAATGCATCCTTTGTGTCTCTTTGTGGTCAGCTTGTGCTCATAGGAATTTTGCATCTATTTTTGGTTGTTTTGTTTCTCTATATGGTCGTTAAGCATCTCTTTGTGGTCGTCCCCTGGGCCTGTGCCCAATAGTCCCGTTCAGTAATCCATCCATGTTTTTATAAGCATAAAACTTCAAAAAACAAACAAACTATTTGCCAGCCCAAACATTGATCATTCCACGCTTTGTGTCCCCTCACATAATGAAAACTAAACAGCACATTAAGTCAGCAGCGGACTCCTCAGCCATCTGCTGGTGCTGCAAGTGAATCTGTAGTTTAAACAGAGCAGTGTGGCAGAGCCCATGTGTCTGTTGTTTCACTCTCTCATGGTGAGGATGGGGGAGGGCTGTCTCTTGTCTCATCCCTGTCACCGCCGAATTGAAATGAAGCGTGTCTCGGCTGTTGGGGGGGTGGCAGAAAGATCAGGGCATTGCTCATTTTGCTTAGCAGATTACCGAGGGGGTCGTTGGAAGGTATTATGAAGAGTGATGAGCAGGAGTAGGAGGATCACTAAGATGTAAAGTGCTTCATCTTGTGCCTCACTGAACAGTGAAGAGATGGGGGCCAAACAGGTGGTAGAACTCTCCATCAGAGACTTCACACAGTTTGAGCATCTTGACTTATGGCACTCAATTCAAACTGTGTGGGCAAGCGTGTATCCGCTGATTAGTTCCACTTGTTCTGACTGTACCGAATATGAGATCTTGGATAAATATTATTGATATTGCTCAAATGAATTATTTATCATTTTGGACAGCAGATATCTCTATTAGGGTAAGATTCCAAATATTCCATTGGAGGAGCACATTTGATAAATTCTTAGATACACTGTGATGCACAAAACTTCTTAATCAGAATTTTAAAATGGTGCTTTATGAACAAAACATGCACAGGACAAGAGCGTAAACTACAATGCTAAAGATAAAGAAAGCAAATACTTGATTTGTGCAGATACGATTGGGCTGACGATAGCTTAATTCTGTTGGAGGTGGTATAAAAAACAAGCAACATATTTTATCCCCATAATAGTGAAATTAAATCTAGGTGATTTGAAACCAGCCTGATTATTCAGCAAATAGTAAAAATTTTAAATGTTTGTGACTTGTTAGTGCTACAAGAATTGTTTTTTGGGATTTGTTACATTTCTGACTTTGGCAACTCCTAGTGGTAACATCAAAAAAAGACACTGTGGAAGACTGCAACGCATGCCCTCCACACCCCCATGGATCCATCCCAGGGACACTGACATGAATGGACTGAAAGCAATACAAAGACTGCATCATTTCCTTTTTTTCTCCAAACAAAAGCTTATACCATCAAATTAATTTGAAAGATGCTATAATCCCAAAGACAGTCTACACATGGGGGATTTAATAAGATAAAAACAAACAAAAAAAGCTCAGGTTTAACCAAGTCAGTCGTAGACTCTGAGACTCTGTGTCTCCTGCAGTGTCACATGAGAGAGTTGTCTCCTGATGTCTTCTTCTTGAGTCCCATACAATAATCTCCTGCCCTCTTTAATTACTAACCCGTCAGGTACAGCACGAGCCTAAAGCATTTCTTATGCCAATCATTAAATCCACTGGCTTTTAGAAGTTCCAGCAGTAATTGCCAAGACAGCTCTTGAAAATTAAATAAATATAACTACTGGATGAGTTGACCCGTGAAAGTCTAAGGCTGACACTGTGTGGAACTAACCAGTGGCAAAGCTTTATTTTTTTTTTTACTGACAACTGAATAACACTAACAATTCAACATCCTCAAGCAAATTGGATTGACTGAAAGAATGACTTATCTATGTATGAGCACGGCTCTCATACCTCAAGGGAAGTGATTCTGCATTAAATTGCTAGTTGTGATTGAAAATAATGCAGCGACTGCAGGACACATCACTCTGGACAGATGGGTTTTTCTTCACCAAAGCCTACAAGCCACTGTAAAGCAAAGACGAGGGACTTTGTGTACTGTTTGTCTCACAGTGTGCTGTATCTTGTGGAGTTGAAAGTGCACATTTCGTTGTAAGGGAAGGCAGACGTGTACAGATAAACAGTCAGGCATGGGTGCTAAAATGAGTCTCCTCCAGGCTCTCGAGTATGGATTAAAAGTGGGGATGTTATCTTCCTGATGTCTAGACAGGTGGCAAGTAAAGCCCAGAGTTACACAGCCAGCCACCTCTCAGCCCCCTGCCTGTTTTCTGTACTTCTACAGCCTGAGGCAGACTGGAGGACAATGGGCACTTAAGAGCCTGACAGTAACCTGCAGCACCATGTGAAGACAGCAATAAAGGTAAACACACACACACACACACACACACAAGTAAACAACAACCTCAAGGTCAGTGGTCTTATCTTTCCGAGAGAAGAGCTGTCCATCTGAGTCCGGCTGTGACATTGTTTGTCAAGCATTAACTGCTGCTCATGTGTTACTTACATACTGATCTCTGCATGTATGTTTCATCATCTCCCCTCCCCCACACACCTTCCTCTATCTGCCCACACACCCCTCTGGGAGCAAAGATACATAAAAGATCTGCACTGCTTATTCTAAGAGCGTTGCTGTTTTACTTTGCACTCACAGGGATGTTCTCCGACATTGAATTAGTTGCCTTAACAGGTTGCCCGAGCATGGTGATCGAAACAGCCATCACTTGGAGATTGCTTTAGCTTTTTGGTACAAAAATTTGTCTCCATGCTGTTACTCATTTCTGGTTCAAAATAGGCTTTAAACTGCAATAATGAAGGTCCTGTGGGACAGCTGGAGTTTGACCCTCTGTGCAGTAATGTATGCAGATGATCAGTCAGCAAGACTAAAGCAGGGGGGGCAGTCGGTATGTGCAGCTCACGTCTCCATGTCCCACTGCTAGACTGGCCTCCAGCTGAAGCACTTCCATGGCACTGCTCACATGAAAGTACTTGCTGCCGGGCTTGGCAGTGAAGATTATGTTATTACACCGTGTTGATCATTAGTAATGGAGAAGGAGGGTTAAGATATTAACTAAATGCCGTAAAATGGATTGAGCACGCTGCTGTGTAGTGACAGAGTGCAAGGTTTTAATGAGGTATATAGATTATCACAAAGGTAAAAACATAGTTTTGCTGCAATTAATATTTAATCAATCTTTGAACAAGAGCCAAAAACAACGGCATCTCATTCAACCAAACTGACAAGTGAACAAGACAGAATTAATAGACAGAAATTAAGATGAATAAGGATGAAAATATATATAGTTATATTCAACCACATCTGTTCCAAATTCAAATACAGCAGTCTGTCACCATACTGACCTTAAGTTACACAAACCAAGCGGCAAAATGTAAAATCATTTACATTTACTGGTTACGTTGTCCAAACTCTCAAACAAGCTAGCTGAGCCATAGAGAGTCACAGAAAGTCCTGGCACTACTTCCTGTCTAGCCTCTGTTCCAGCTTCTGTAACTTAATGCAATTCAATTCAGCATTTCTTTCACCGGCCTTTCTAAAAAAAAGTCAAACATGTTGCTGGGGTTTACCATCTATGAGGTAAATGATCATCTACTTCAGCACCTGCTATTAGAATTTGAAACATTTCTGATCTTGACAAAGTTAAACGACAATTAGTTTGTTAGCATACAAAAAGCTACAGCTCCCATGAAAATATATATGGGTAAATTAAACAATATTACTTTTTTTTTTTTTTTTAAATAGTTACTATCCCTGGTTTTATCCTTAAAAAATTTAAACCATAGGGACAAACAGCCAGGGCACAGAAATAACATTCTCAAAACATGTAACTATACCCCTAAAACATAATCAAAATGTTAGATTTACATCAGGAAAACATTCATTGACAGCACTGGTTCCCAATCTTTGTGTGCTATTACCCTTTATAGTCCCCTCGTCACAGGTCGCATGTGTGTCTGACCTGTGAGTTGTGAAGGTTTCCCGCACAGATTGTGTCATTTTTATAGGGGTTTTTCTTGTCTTAAAGAGGTAAAACTCTCCAGTGTTGAGTCCTAAAGAGGTGCAAAACATTGTTTTATGTTCCAGGGCTGAATTTTTAATAATAACAAAAGTCTGATTGTGAATGAGGTTTTCTTACTTCTGGAACAAAACATGGAAGTTATAGTTTTACTCTCTTATCTCTACAGCAGACCACTCTTCAAAAGACAGGTGTAGTCTTTCCTCTAATATAAAATGACAGTCCATTTGTCTGACCAAAATTAAATCAGAACTCCCTGCTCTAAATGTCAGTGGATTAATCAAACATCCATATTTTTGCAGTGACTGGCTCTTAACTACTGCAAAAATAACCTACTGGATATTATTCCAGCAGCCTCTTAAATCTGACATGAGCAGAGGTTACATTATATTGAGTGAAGCCTGCAGGCCTTTTCAGGCAGACACCTTGAGTTGCGCTGCTACTCTCTCACATGACACACTCGACTCACTGCTGTGCATCCACCTGTAGGCTCTGCTCTCCATGTGGGAGAGTTTATTATCGTCACAGCCTTGATGCTAAATATAAACTCTGTGCATACTCTGTACTGACTTATTAAATCTTTTCCACAAGAGTTACAAGTAGAAAAGAAGCACCATAACCTTCACATTCTCAACAGTCCTCAATATAATTATGTCTTTAATTTGCGTTATAAACCGTGAAGTATAACCATGTTGCATGTCAAGAAAAAAGTGACAGTAGCAATTACAATCATTTTTTACTTTTTTTTTTTTTTTTAGTTAAACCAGTGCTTTTGTACCTTAATGGCTCACTACACACCCGCATAAAAGATATGTGAAGCAAATGTGAGGAGCAAACAGAGGAGGAGAGACATCTATATTTGCTGCACCATTACAGTAACCTGCAGGGTGACTTTTTAATATCAGCACTTTTCTGCAGTGGATCAGTGGAGATCAAAGGGGGAATCTATTAAAATGGGAGTCTAAGAGCAGAAGAAAGAGTCCCTGATCAGGACCAGGATCCGAATTATCTTTGCTTGACAAGAATATTTGCACTGGAAACGGCCACCTTATCAGAGGCAGTCACCTTTATTCCTGTAGAATTTTAATTTGCACTTGGTGCAGAGAGAGGAAGTGGCACAGCAGTTCAGCTCTACGAAACAAATGGCTTACAAATAATTAAAAGAAATTATAAAATAATGATATTTGGGTTGTACTAAGGACAGTCTTAGTCATATTTTTGGTCCAAAATACTGTGTTGAGGTGAATGATTGCAGGGATGAATGTAACCACAGGCATGCCTTCCCTGTCCAGACAACAGATTTTCTGTTGGGATTTAACACATTTTGAGGCATTAGCCCCCAGCTGATACTCCGGTATGTTGTTCATTTTCATTTTAGATCAGTAAACAATTAAGGGCAACCAACAAACCAGTATTAGTGTTGTCCTATAGGAATATTTATAAAAATGAATTAAATCCCATAGAGTAGTGAATAGATAGAGATTAAGTAACTTACTAATGTGTGGCAACATTCAGAATATTCTATCTCTGCTAAGCAAAAGGCTGGAAAAAAAAAATGTTTTTGTTTATTCATAAATAACCCAAGGGGTAAGGGGTACTCCAGCAATTTAGTATTGCACTCCCATAAAGTTGGGGAGCTTGTGAGAAACAAATTTCAAAATAAGGATGATCAAATTCCAGCCATGAAAACTCTGGATGCTTTACCCATAATGCAACTTGATGCCATATTTCAGACCCTCCCTGCCTAAAATAATACCCACATGTTTCAAGCTCCTCACCACCAGTTTGTAACAAAGACTGTCTGCTATAAATTTGAACTTGAGCCGAAACTAAGATTACCCTGATGACATCACAGGGGTTATATTCTCAGACTTGACAGAGCTCCTCCAGGAGACTTATAACTGTTTTCACAGGCTGTGTAGTTTGTGAATGTTAGTCAAAATGTCACTGCATCAAAACAAAAGACTAACTTATTTTCTCAAATTATTCTCTATCCATTGTATACTATAGGGTATAAAGTTTCATGTGTATCTATGCCAAAAGAAGTGGTGACAGGTATTAAAGATGGATCATTTGTTGACTGAAAACATGATTTTGCAAAGGAGGAACGTCATTCTGATGGTTTAGCATTAGACATCCAATTGTAAACAGGTAAATACATTTCTTGGTTAAATCACACAGTGTTATCGAGGAGCATGCTGATTTGATGAAGCCCCTGAGGTTGGTATCTGTTTCTGCAAAGTGCAGTTAAAGATAGAATGAAGAGACAGATATAGGCCAATACTCTACAGACCGTTCACTGGATCTATTCCATTTCTAAAGCTAGAAGAACATAATTCTCTCTCTGTCCCTGAAGTTTATAGTCTGAATGAGCACAGAGAGAATAACTGCACAGCAGCAACGGTTTAAAAAGAAAAAAGAACAGTTCCAAAAGTGTAAATAAATCATAACCTCTGTTTTGTTCATATATCATTGAATAAGTGGCTATCAGTCAAGAACAAGCAAAGCAGCAGAATGCAGCCCAAGTCTCAGCTCCTGAAAGTTGTCTACCAAAACATGATATCAAGCCCTACTTTTCACATAAAAAGGAGCAGACAAACCTCATATGACTGCAGAGCTGAAGTGCGCACAGAAAAACTAAGACAACTGCACAACAGACATTTTTCTCTTTAAACCAGACACAGCCTTTAAAATGGCATCTTAACATTTTAAGAATAGAATCTGACATTACAGCTTAATTACTAAAAATGCTGGGTGTCACACATCTCAGTTAATTTCTGTGCATTGCATTTATATATTTTTCTATAAAACCATTAGATAACTTCCAGCCAAAAAAGTAATAATATCATATTCTCTCTCTCTCTCTCTCTCTCTCTCTCTCTCTCTATCAGGGTCAACAGTAGAAAAAGATGGATTCCAAAGGTTCCGATTTTGAAGGGTATTTTTGAAGCCTCAGCATTTAAGTTCTTCACAATTGTACAACAATGAGCCACGTAAAAACCTAACAGCACATTAAACATACACAGCTGAAAAGCACAAGATAGATGAGAAAAACTCATCTAAGAATACTTTTCTTGGTAAAAAGTAATCTACTTTTAAAAGTGATTTAAAAGCAGTTACAGTGTCAGTTATTTGGAGACAGAAAATTAAACTTTGAGCAACAGAGTGGAGCCTGAGGTGAAGTACCATTTAGAGATTTATCAGTTCTAAAAGATAGTGGGAGTCGGTGCTGCCTGGCTAGAACTGGCCTAACTTTCCTTCCTTCTTTATTGTTTTAGTTGGCCATCTTGGCACAGGTTTCTGAATCAGCTGAAGCCTGCCAAAAGAGTGTTTTAGATGGCCTCTATATGATGTATTACAATACTTTAGTGTAGTGTGAAAAGGTGTGAACTAGGGTTACATTTTATGCCTGATTCTGGGTCAAAAAGGGGTGAACTTGAGGAATGTTTCACAAATAGAAGAATTATATTTTTGTAATGTGTCGATTTTGAAACTATGATATGCTGATATTTCACCATATTTGTGTCTATTCTTTACATCTTATATAAAGAGCTGGTCCACTCTGAATAAAAACCATTATATGTGTGGTACTGGTAATTCACTCAGAAATATGTTCATGTCCCTTTAAAAGACAGACCGGTGATTTTAGGACACTCAGCCGGCACATTAAGGTCATTTATTGCTCACAGATAAAAAGTGAAGCCACACAGTTTTCCCAACTGTGTTGCAGATGGTGTTTTAGGACTTTTGGAATATAGAGATGAAAGCTGACATTTCCTAATAGAATAATAGTAGAAATATATAATATAATAATATTTCTCTTCAAGTTCAATTTGTACATAGGACAGTGGATTAATGCACTCCCTTTTTGTTTTCATCATTTGTTTTCATTTTCAGAGGAGTCAGTGGTGTGTGCACAGGATAACAAACATAAGTCAACTTAAGGTTTATACTTTCTACCAAGTTTTGAAACCTAGAAAGCTTACAAAATCCAAAATTACCCCTAAACTCCATACGTCTAGTTTAATTTGACAAATTAGCAAACTTCTGAAAGTGTTTTCTGGCTGAGTAAAAGACTTTCCATCTTGTCTTAATTAAGCTTTAAATAATTGTTGTTAATGGCAGATAAGCAGGTTGCAAGTGAGTCTTCGGGTCGTCAACAGGAATGGGCTCAACAGAAATGTCTAAATGAGAGTCGTCAGCATAGCTGTGATAATGTAACTGTATACTGTGTCTAACAGAGCAATGCAAAACAAAGTCAAATGACTAAGTCGTTTCCAAAGGAAGATGATCTGTTGAATTGATCTGATTAATTTTCAATGACAATTTTATTTGTGGCTCTTGCCACACTAGTAGAGCTTCAATAGATTAGGCCCCATAAACTAAGATCTGCCATTATAATGGAGGGCTTTATGTGTTAATTGTTATCAGCTTACTGATGTGACTAAGTTATGGGGGAGTGGTAATGAATGGATGTTTCTCTTTACAGGTTTAATTTAGCCCCCCTAAAACTAGAAGGGTCATTAAGTCTGGGATCAGGGCAGCGATCATTAAAGTCATGGGAGCCATTAAAGTGGAGAAAGAACCTTTATCAGAATCTCCTTCTCCGCCCTCCCTTCTTTCTTCTGCGTGCTCAATGCAGCATGAAGGCAAAACACTGCTTTATGTGAGCAGCAAGGGCGGCATCATGCATCCTTGCCTTCCATGGACCTTTTACTGCAACTTCCCCAATTAACTTTAATGGCCAATAATATCATTTTATGCTTTTCACTCTATTCTCTCAATTCCACCTCCTCCATGAATCCATATTTTGCTCCTCCGTGCCCTCAGCCTCCCGTCCTGCACAGCCAGCTCCTCCGCTTTCATTCTTGTCCTCCTTTTTCACCTCTCCAGACCTGCAGTGTCAATGGTTTAAACGGATTGCTCACACAGCCAGTTAACCTTCTCATCCCATAAAAAGTATAATTGGTTTACTATAGAAAGGAGCCTTTTCCATGCTAGGGATAATCCCTCAGCTTGATTAATGCTTCTCTAATCAATTGGTGTCTGGGAGACCCGCCTCTTCAGTCACATCCTGTAAAGGCGAACAGCTGGCCTTTCTAAAAGGTCAGGGAGAGGGGGGTCACCTGAGGTCAGAGGGGCTGATGGATCAAGCATGGGGTGTCAAACCACTTACACACATTAACAAAACTCCTGGGCCATTTTTAGGGAGTTATCAAAGAGTGTGTAAAATAATCACAGGTTTTATGTTGCATTTCTGTGTGTGTGTGTGTGTGTGTGTGTGTGTGTACGTGCGTGTCTGGTCATGCATGTGTATGTTTCACCAGCTTTTAGGACTCAAAATAGCTCAGTGAAAAGCAGCCATTTTGCCAAAAGGATTATGATTACAATGAAAGCGGTTATATTTTTAAGCTGCAGGGATTTAGTAGAACGGCTTTGAATTAGAAATTAGTTTGTGAAGGGTAAAGGTTAAGTTTAGGTGTAGCAATGAGGGTGAAGGGTAAGGTCGCAGGGTCAAGAATTGTAATAGGATCTCCCCAACAGTATATTGCAACTGCGCATCTATGTGTGTATGTTTACAACACAGGCACTTTGAGTTCATGCTCATGTGTCGAGCTGCATCTACTCAATCTATATATGCTACACAAAAAAAAAACAAAAAAAACTAAGAGATGGAGGAAAATACTTCATTTGGGTGAAATTGCTCCGAGATGTCTTGTGCACTGACATCACGCAGAACGAGAAAAGATCCCTGGGTGTATTGCTCTTGTAATTTTCTCTTCAAACAGGACGGGCTATCATCCTCACAGCCAACGCTGCTGAGGGGTTTGTGCTGCATTCAGAAGAGATTTGAATAAGACTTGGAAATTGACACAGAGCCTGCTGCGATGTATGAATATCAATGTCACCTCTGACAGAGTAGAATGGCAGACTGGGAAATATCAATTCATTATGAGTTTTGGATTGGGACAAACTATTTCACTTTGAACATACCTGGTGTTTTTCCCCCCCGTATGAGCATGACTAGTCTGCATATTCTCTGTGGAGCCATCTTGGTGACAATGAAGTTATCTTCACCAAATACTATAATCAATATACAATTTTACCACTGCCAGACACTTAAAGATGACCACACTGAACAAGACGTCACCCCTGAGGACTTTGAATAGTAAATCATGAATCACTACATTAGTACAATGTCTGTTGTATACATTAGCATTCAAAGTGGACATCTAAATTACTTTGAATCTGTCACTTGTCACACTGAGAAGATGTATGCTTTTGTGTCCGACATGATCCTCGAGACTTAAAAAGAGAAAATAACTGACCTCACTTACTCTGTGAGCTTAGATAGACTGGTAGGTAAACCTAGAAATGAATGGTGCATTCATCTCTGCGATACGTTGATACTAATAACCATAGGCTCCTGATGTAACAGAGGCAGTGATGAATTATCTCACCGCCGATCATTTGCTAAAGATGTTTTGCAGCTATCAGTTCACCATCTCTCTCTTATTCTCTGCCTTTCCTCCTTTTTTCAGCCCTTCAACGTTCCACGGGGTGTCACAGCTGATCGGCTGGTGATTTAGTTAAACTTGTAAACAACAGCAGCCATCTGTCTCCATCAACTTTAATAACAGCTCAATGCTTATTCCCTTATTTATAAGAATCCGGAGCGCAGGCAGCAGGCGCTCTGTGTTGGCATAGGGGGAAATCACAGCACGGCACGTGTTAGTATGCACATACATGCCTCTCCTACACACAGACTCACTGCGACAACACTGCAGTGAGAGATGGGGGAGATGGTGAAAACAGAGTGGGGGATGGATATAAGAGGAGGGGGTAAGGGGAATAGGAAGGGATATCTGTTTCTGAATACTCTCAGCATCTCCTTGAGGTCAGTGGTTTGGACTCTTACATACAGAGAGATTCGGAGAGGCATAAATAGACACACAACAGATCTTTAATTGGAGCACAGCAAGGTGTGCAGAATAAATATTTCACCCACACACAAGAAAATACAGTTGATTTATAATGGATCTGCAGTGAACTAGTAAGTGAGCCCCTCATTGTGTTGTTTTATTATTAATACTCTTGAGCCAATGGGTTGTGGAATATGCAGCGAGTGACCTGCCCTTCCCTCTTCTTATGCTAATCGTCATTGACATTTCCTCCACAGAGCACACCGGCCCCTCTGCAGTGGACCAGAAAACCACCAAACATTATCAACAATAAAATCCCTCAAACGGTGCAATTATCCACCCAGAGACATTACCATACCAGAATTACAGCCGTCCATATGTTGCAGCGTTGACCCCATATCTTTGAAAAGATTTTGTTGTCGTCTTAAGAAGCTTTGACAGTCAGGTGTTCTTTGTGAATGACTACAGCATTCATCTTCTGCCCATTTATCATTCCTGTCTACTTTTCTCCAGTCCTCCATTCATCTATCCGTCCATTCATCTCTCCATCCATCAGTTCATATCGCCTTGGTTCCACATGTGGATCCATCTGTCATGGCCTCTGTGACGCCTGTGCTCTTATATAAAGAGATCTCAGTCCAACTGTCCGCCTTTTTCAAATTGCTTAAAATACACAATTTTGGTGGAGAGGCTGTGTTTATATATTTTTCTTGGGAGACCATCATTTTTCCATGACAAAAACCAAGTGGAAAGCAATTTATGCTCCATGGTTTGCAATTCACGTAACTCCTTTGATTATATTCGCAGTACTATTTGGCACCCTGAGTCCAGTCATGAGTGAGCTCAACTGAGGAGTCTCTGTTGGAATTAGGTCCACATTATGTCCTCCAGATTGGGTCTGGTATTATTTCACCTGCATCACCAGGAGGCCTGCATCTTCTGCAGGGAAAAGAAAAGCTGGAAAGGTGAAGAACTGTGATTTTCTGGTTCAGAGAATCCACTCCCATCCCAGTCACCACCGCTCATTTTTTTTGCCCACTTTGCTGCCAACTCAGTCTTTTCTTTCGTTAGAACTTTTAAAGAGACTGAAATTGGTCTTCGTCTGAGATTTAAACACATTAAGAGTGAATATAAATCAGGGTGCTAAGGCAGGTAGCTTCTACAGTCAAGTTTTGTCTGCGCCAAGTAATACAGCTGTCACAGCCTCTGTGTCTTTCTTGATCTTATTTGTAAAAACTATTATTTTGTGATAAAAACAAGGGGATCAATGAGTAGATGGAGATGAAATAACAACTAAGCTAATTGGATTTCCTGGCTCCAATACAAGCCAATTAACCTTACACTGAGGCAATTAAGAGTGAATAGAGTGGTTCAATATCACAAAAGTGAGGCCCCCACAAGTTATTTGCAGGATAGTTTATCTCTACTGAGCTGCATGGTGCTTGTCTTATAGCAGGCAATCCACTCAGCCTACTCCGTAACCACCTCTGTGCTAACCGGTAAATGTGACCTCGTGCCATGTCATCTTTTAATGATGATTCATGCCGGGCTTTCTGCCCCTGCAGTTGGATACTCCTAACCTCTCTGCATGTTAATGATGACTTTGCTTTTCGACTGGGTGCTGTAGGTTCATCCAGGACAAAGAGTAGTGCAAGGGTTTACATGCCTCACTAGAGACCCTCCGCAGACCTCGCTGTGATAAACACATGATTAGGGAGACAAATGATATTAGGGCCAATCATCTCCCGCCCACTGTGGTCATTAAAACACCACACTGCAACAATAGATCAGTACTAATTGGATGCAGAATAAGACCATAACAACACACTACTCCCATCAATCACTGAGTCTGTCTTTGAGGAGAACTTGAGTTGACCTAATGATTTACATCATGGTTGTTGCCATGTCTTTCATGAGTGTAGCTCTAAAAGTCACATGGTCAACGGTAAAGATTGCTTCTGTTGTTCCGACAAAAGATCTGTGTTGTTGTTGTTGTTTACACTGCATTAGATCTGGATTAGCTCCACTGTGTGGTTAGTAAGTGGTAAGTGTTATCTAACGCACATCTGGCAGAAAGAACATTTTGGATAATTTCCCCCTATTTGAAATGTGGACTATTTCTGCTTCTTTGATATTTTGAAGAGGTTTGTTCTGACAGCTTCTTGTTTTGTTAGGCTATTTACTTGATATTTCCTGGAACAATTGTCTCCACTATTTTCTTTATTTATTTATTTTTGGGGGCATTTTTGCCGGGGGATACAGACAGGAAATGTAGGGAGAGAGAGGGAGAGGTATGACATGCAAGACAGGTGTCGAACTGGGGACTTTGCGGACAGAAAGAGAATATGTGTATTTCCCAAAACGTGTAGCTATTCCTTTAATATTTCATTTGTTTTTCTTCAAGGTTATGAAGACACTCCCAGCGTGAATGTGAGACTGTGAAGTTGTGAAGAATCACTCGTTTTTTGTTTTTTTCCTCCATCTCATTTTGAAGATGTTTTATGAATTATTGTGTGGTAATTGTCTCAGGTGTTTGAAATTTGGCTACCTTTTTTTGATTGGCTGTTACAGCCTGTGGCTTTAATACAAAAAATGTGTTGTTTCACATTGTAAATTTGATGCCTGCGAAGGTCCATAACCGAAGCGTTGCCTCACTAATAAATTCAGTGTTGACAGTGTGCGGGGATTCAACCTTTTTTCTTTTCACTTCACATTATCATAAAAATACATTTTAAAAACCCTTAAAGACATTTAAAAATATACAGTGTTGGGATTTCCAAAAGTATCCGAGCATGTAGGTGCCTTTGGCAAATCCATCTGTAATCTCTTTCACAATGTGCTGCCTCTCATTAATAACATATAATTTATCACAACACCTCTGTTGATCAACATGGGATGTTCTCCCTTCTGGACTGAGAGAAGATATCCAGTCTGCTTCCTTTTTTGCAGTCAATAAGCTACTTTCTTTGAAAATCAATTTAGGCATGCTTGTCACAGTTCAAGCCAACCCAAGGTGAAAATGATTTATTACTAAGTGCATATTAATAATGCCGTATGATACATATTTTTCATTGCTTATTTTAAAGCATAATTGCCTAATTATGGGTACATTTTGATATAATATTTATACTATTTATAGATCCTTTTACATAAGCTGCTAAACCTTCTTACCTTGTAATAGTTTATTACCGTTCTTCAAGGTGTTCCTGGAAGAAGGTGAACATCACACCAATTCTGCATCAAAGGAAAATCACACTTTCAGAAATTTTTGGGTAATGACGAGGCCAGAATTGCTTCCTAGGATACTATCAATACATGTGGCATGCTGTCTTTAACCCCTAAATGACCTTCTGACCCCAATGGCGCTGTCCTCGTACAGGCCTCCATCCCCAACCTCCTCCACAGACACTATCATCAGGTCACCAAACACCTGTCAAATGGATGACCAGTAAATAAAATATAGGAATTCAATGGCAACGTATTGTGATGCGGTTTCCACACTTTTGTCAAAAACCTGACAGTCAATTGGGCAGAATTCAATAAAGGTTGAGTCAAGGTTGCAATGGCCGCACTGGTTCAGGGGTCAAATAAGAAGTCAAAGTTCCAAGACAGGGATTAAAACCTGGACATGTGTGAAGTTGAAACAAATTGCGAACCGATCATTGACAGGAAAGACAAAAGGTTTTTTTTATATGATTGCTGTGGTGATGGAAGTCTATTCAGGCTGCTGAGTAAAAAGTAAAGACATGACACAAAGCTGAAAGCCATCAGACGGAGGGGGAGGAAATTCCTCTGTGATCATTGACCAACAGCCCTTACAGGAGTTATGCAGTAAGACTTATCACCTTTGCAGCAAAGAACTGATCTCAAATAAGAATATTTCAGATTTCACAATCTTTAAATAGAGACATGAACATAGCCAACTTGTAGCCTCACAAATGTAGTGCTCAGTGTGTGATATTGTTGTGTCGTGAAACTCTACAAGCAATACACCATATTCACACAGTGGCCATTTTCCTCTGACATCACGCTCAGGGTGGGAAGCTCAAATGTTGTAATCGAAAGGATAATGTGTTATTGCTGTGTTCCAGGCTGCAAGTCGTATAAATGTAGGCAATCTGACAAATCGTTATCATTTCACTATAACGATTCCCAATTGATCAGCAATCCAGAAGGACCTCAGGCTATATTTCAAGGTAAAACAACCGTTAGACAACAGTTAACGTTAGCATTCAAGCACTTCCTAGCCAATATTAACATACCGTTTGATAGTGTTAACATTACAATAGTGTGTGTGTATATATATATATATATATACACACACACACACACACTAAAAGCATCAGAGTGATTGGTTGGTTAGCATTCCTGCCTAAGGAATGCCAGAATTATTTATGTTTGTATATAGCCCAATTTATGTATATTTTATATGTATATTACATTCTTACACTGTATATATTGCTTGTGTGAGGAATCAGGAATCTTAAAACATGTTGGTTTTCCAGTTTAAGAAAAGGGAAAGAGGACGGAAGGATGTTATCACCATTTTTGCCAACATGTGAAATGATGCTTTGTTTGACAATTACGTAGTACATTTCTTTTTAGGGCTGTAACTAACAATTATATTCCTTCATTTCCATATGCATTATTTTATTTATTTTTATTTTTAAAATTTTTAAATCGTTTAGTTGAAAAAAATACGGAAAAATATCCATGTCAGTTTCCCAGAGCCCATTGCAATGCTCCCAAATTCCTTGTTTTGGCTGACCAACAGTCCAAAACCCAAAGATATTTGATTTAAAATGAATTAAACAAAGAAAAGCAGTAAATCCTAACATTTTAGAAGCTGGGACCAGTGAGAGCCTTGGCTTTTTTTGCTTGACAAATGACTTAAATCATTATTTGATTATCAAAATAGCTGGAAAGTAGTGGGAAATGTTAATTTTCTGATGGTCGACGAATCCATAAATTGACTAATCGTTCTAGCATATCTTTCAAATAAGATTCACCATAAGTTTAATTAAAATGTTGATTACGTCTTATGACTCAGTATATACACATTTTGTCCACCATGATATATTTTCTTTAAAAAAAATTTTTTTTAAAAAGCTCTGTTTTGGAGAAAAAGTGCCCCAGCAGGAGACTTCTCGATTGAAAAGCCAGGAGTGTGGAACTGTTCATAGTGCAAACCAAATGACGGATAGGACCTCTGAAGGTACAGGGTGAAATTAGATTGGAAGTGTCCATTAATTTCTATGACAGAAAGCTCTCCTGGATTGTCAGCATGATCTCACCTGTTAGATGACCCACATGAAAAGGGCTGACAGGGGTTGCTTCTCTCTTCCCTTAACAACTGTGTCATATTACCCTTGAGTAGGTATACTGGTAAACTCAGAGTGTTACTACTACAAAAGGCTCATATGTTCATGAAATCTTATGTTGTTTAAAAAGCCCTAAAAGTTCTGGCATTCAGACGTGCTGATCTGTGTCCAGTGATGGCTGCCAAATACATCCGTCACCATGCCAAGTCACAATCAAGCCAAGAGACATAATGTACAAACGGTTTAGTTAAAGGCAAATTAAAAGACCATACTGAGGTTTACTCTTGTTTTAGACAATTAACAAAATTACCATTATTGCTGACCATTTTCAACAGCAAGATTTTTGATTTATTTTTCTATTTTACCTTTCAAACAGCTACGTCATTTTATTATGGCATATAATTCAAGCTGTACTGACTGCATATACAGCAGCGTAACAGTAAACCTTTTGTTATCGCTATTTGTTACGTTATTGCTTTGAGCACATGCAGCTGCAAGCAGGGATGTTTCCTCATTTGGCTGTGTTCCTTTAATATGACATGACACTGTTTTAAGGTCATTTATTGAAAGCATTTGGATCATGTGTTGGTTTGTTGCATTGAAAAAAAAAAATGAAAGAGGGTATTTTAGACTAAATTTTTAAAAGCATAACATAAAATATTAGGGACTAAAACATCTAAAACCATTTGAGATCATGAGGCGGCAGGTGTGCTTCCTCTGCAGTGAACTTTAGTTGGGTTCTCTGCCTAAAAAAATAAATGTCTGTATATCCGAAAAAACAGGGTCAGGAAAATGTGTTGTGTTGATCCTTTGAGTGTATCAAAGGGCTGACCTGTTTCAGCATGAAGGCTTCATCAGAGCAAGTAAAACCTGACTGACTTTAATCTAATCTATCCGAATATTAAAAGTCACATTTTTATAATTAAGTTATAAAAAGATATGTTTTATGTGTGTTTCCAGTTGCCGACTTACAGCCCTGTCCTCTGTACAGTATGATCTTTGAGTTGTTGAAAGTACAAGAAGGAGGAGGTAGGTTAAGTCTAAAAGTGAGTTTCTGAAATCCAGAAATCCCAGCAGCAGGCAAAGTAACTGCTGAGTCACTGGTGACAACTTTATCAAATCCCTGATGATTTATTACAGCCATTTGCGCTATGGGCCAGTAAAATCTTACTTAATGCACCTTTAAGGTACAATAGCGCTGTAAAAACACCTCAGGGCGATGTTAAATCTTTTATGTGTGTGATTGGGGCACATCCAGTCTCTGCTTTTTCCCTTTACCTCTTTCAGTCTCACCTTCTGCAGCTATGATTGTGATGACCGTTGTTGAAGGGCACTCTCAATGAGTTTATTAGAAAGTATCATCAAATGGCACTCAGCTCCAACATCTGACAACTCGCAGGTGAGTAACTCCCTTTAAAATAATAGTTTGTCCTTCACAAACTAATGCCAAAGGCAGAGACATAGTGCATTATAGTCCAGTGGCATAAAATGTTTTAGTACCCTTCATAAAACAGCACTTTCTTTTGTGTCCCTCTTTGAAACATCTATTTTTCTTTGGGATCTAATGAGTCTCGTTGTAACTCCTAATTGGCAGTCACTGTACCCACTGTCCTTTGAGCTGCAGTTGCTATAGGGGGGATTTTGTGCGTTCAAACCAGCTTTGAAGTCCTCAAAAGCGAATTCTTTCTTCACTGCTGTGGAAGCAGAAACAGCAATGACCAGATGGGATGGTAATTGAATGGGAGAGATATAAATGGTGCCAGTGTCATAAGTGTACAACACTGTGCTGAGAGTCCACAGGAAAGGTTCCTCATTATTACCATGGCTAAACTTGCGCCAAAGCCTTCACAAAGGCCTACCATGTTCACTCAGCTGCTATTCCATATGGATCTTCATGCCTTTGTTAGTGGGTCACAGCACTTAATGTTCAGAGAGAGAAAGAGGCCTTTCATGTCTTCCCTTCCCATTTCCTTTAAACAAACTCAAATTGTTAATTGTTTCTTTTTTAAAGCTCTACTGGATCACCTTCCCAAAGTACATTTCCCATTCTCTTTCTGCACAAATCTCCCAAATGACCTGCTTAGCAAATGTGTAAAAGTGTTAAGTGATCATTTATGGCTTTGATATTTTTTGTAATCTAATCTCAATAAATGTTGTCATGTGGTAAAAACAATGGAGCCTTACACAAAATCTACATTTAATGTTGCTCTTTCGGCAAAGACCTGTTTATTACCTGCTTAATTTAATTTTACAAGGGCTGCATTTCAATCAGCATGTGTTCAGTGCTTTACCTCTAGATTTCCAGGAAATCACTTCAGGGAATGTCACTATAGTATACAGTATGTCATTTTCTTTTTACGTTTAATAAATATTTTAAGTAACTTCATACAATATACATTCGGTTGCCACATTATGAAGTACAACTAGTTCAAACAAATGCAGTCCTATCTTCATGAAGGTTATAATGTTCAGTACTGATTTAACTTTATTGTAATTTGTAGGTTGTAGTTGTATTGAGTTGAGTTCTGAGGGGTGTTCCTGATATTTTGAATTGATATAAATAGGGTGTGTTACCGTTTCTTCAGACAGAACACAAAGCTGATTTTAGAGGCGGCGCGACTGAATACAAAGTCAATGGAAAGACACGGTCAGATGTGAATTTGCCCTAAGCAGCGCAATTTGATACAGAGATAACTCTGCACGAGTTGAAAAGGTTTCAACTTCAAAATATTTGGCTGTTTGGGGAAATCAAAAGTTCTGCCTTCAAATTTGCGCAACCAAAGAAGGGCTCGAAGGTCTCGCCTTCTGCCTGAATACACCTTTAGTCTGCATTAGTTTTAGCTTGATGTACCTACTAAACCGAAACTGAGTGTATATAAACACATCAGTGTTAAACTCAATGGGAATCCTTTCTATATTGTTGGATAAATCCTTTGCAACTAATTTATCAGATTATTATATAGAGGATAAATGCAGAGCGCATACAGTGAAAATGCACAGTGCCTGGTATCCACTACACATATTTCCAGTACATGACGGCAAAATATGCTCAGGATTATTGTTATTATCAAGGGTCAATGTGCAAACAAAGCATATTCAGCTGTAAATGTTCTGTTTAATGCTATAACCAAAAACCCTCACATTCCTCTGCACTCTACAAGATGAATCCATTGACCCTCTCTCTGTGGCTCCTGCAGGAGTAGGTCTTAGAGTCTGAGAAACAAAAGCTGAGGCATAGATGGAGGTTCAGCAGATAGGATTAGGCTGTAAGTCTTCAAAGAAGTCCCTCTTCGCCAAAGCTGCTCACTTCAGTAATGCTAATGCTGTTTTCTTTTCTTATCCGTTTTTTGCCTCTCCCTCTCTTTCTCTCCCTCACCTGCCAGTGGCGAGGAAGGGTAAAACATAATATCAAGACTAACACTTCAGTGAAATGCACTGACAGGTGCATATTTACAGAGGGGGATGTTTAATACTGACCCTGAGAGTGGGCCAGCTTTAATGCAGCATCTTCGCCTGAGGCGAGGCTGAGGGACCTTCATTCTGACAGGGAACCCCTCCTCTCTGCCTGCAATACGGGTTTTTTCTCCATTTCATTTGGGCTTTTATGCTGGAAAAACTACCTCTCTCTCCTTCTCCTTTGCCCTCTCAATGTCTCTCATATAATTGCGCACTCATACAGGACTCTGGGGGAAATAAACATTTAATCAAAACCTTTTTTTAAATGCCATTTTATGCCTGTGCTGTGTTTATGAAGTGTCCAGGGAGCTGTTGTCATTCAATCAGTCAAAAGTGTTCTCTATTTAAAAAAATCTCAGCGAGGTTATACATGTATTAGGATCCTGGTGTCGGTCTAAAGAGCAGAATAATTTAAAGTTGTACCTGGTAAAATGTACATCAATATGAATGCTATTGATCGCTATCTGGGTACTGAATTTTTTACCATGTGTTGAATGAACCAACAGTCACTCACTCACAGTGCAGTTTGGGCAGTAAAGTTTCCAGTTAGTCCACAGAGCTGTCAAGCATGGAGAATTGAACGCAAGGCAGCTGACAAGTAATTAATATCAATTACAGGAGGAAAATGTGTGAATGTGACTTAACCAGACGACTGTAGTTTCCACATCTATAGGTCTATGAAACCACACAGCCTTGCTGGCAAATGGAACCCATATATAATCGAGTCCAATGCACTGTATTTCACACTCCACTAAAGGCACTTAAAAGCAGGATTTAAGAGTCTCCAAGTCATGAGTCCCAGCCCAAAAGCCATCATGGTTGCCACTGCTATTGCTCTCCTCATAATTGCACTCGTGGACTTTTCTCTTTCACAGTGAATGGTGAGAGTGACTGGCTTTGTGCACACCGTCTGATAATGGCAACAAAGGGAGGGAAGCAGCCGAGTGAACAAAGCATTATGTAATCAATATCACTGGTCAGTCGGAACAGAAAGAGGTGTTGATCTGTTGGCTGAAGTACTGTTTACATAGATTTTCTTTTCACACGCTGCAGATGTCAAAGGAGAATCCGAGCCAGGAGGAAAATAAGAAGCACTTCCAAAAATGAGAAGTATAGTCCAAAGAAAACCCAGAGTTGATTGAACGCATCTTGGAAGGTGCAGGGGCGGCGAGCCATGTCAGAGCAGAGCAAGGTCAAGGCCAAGCGTGCTTATCTCTGTAAATTAAAACTGTCGTCTTGAACAATGGACGGATGATTTCAATTAAATTGTGCAGCGCATGTGGGCAAGATCTCAGGAGTCACTGAAGAACAAACACTATAGCTTTATTGGTTTCACGTTATTCCCTGCTGTGACTAAAACCTCTGATGTCCCTATGGGTCGAGCTGATGCCCTATGGGCAAACACAAATGACTTGTCACTGGAAACACATTAGATATAGTTTCAGTCATGTAGTATTTTATTAATCTATCACTGGTCTGGCAACAATTATTGCTTTTTAATGATGTATGTGCACACTTTTTTTATTAGAAATACTACTTAATCTTCTCAGTATTTGTTAAATAGCAGTGGTCCATTTCACATGCAATCTCCATTACATATGCACACACACCATTTTTTATATATACACACACACACACACATACACACACAGTAGTTTAAGGTTTACCTTGTCGAGCTTGTTGACCTTGTTTTTAGCCTGTTTTTATCTGGGTATGTACATTAAGAGCAACGTAAAACCAGAGTCAAATGTGTACACATAACCTCATGAAAGAAAATGAAACGTCAAAACTGATTTTAGTTTTTAATTTAAAATATTGCAATTATCGAGTAAATAAAAACATCAATGACAGTTTCTATTTTGACAGTTTGACAGTTATTTTGATGATTTACCAAAAGACTAAACAAATGTTGCATTATTACATTGTAATTTGTATACAGTACTGTATATATAGTGTTTCCATAATAACTTCAGTTAAATAATGTCAGTTTTGGACTTTACAGAGAAAAGATCAAAATCCGTCAAAATCATCCATTATTGGTATTAATCAATGACTTGGATCTAAAATCTGATTGTTTTTCCTTAGTAATTCAAAGGCCTCACTGCGTTCTTCATACTTTGTTGACATTACATTATTAATTTCTGTGATTAATAGTGACATTTTTGTCCTCCTCGCTAAGAGGGACATATCTGTGTTGACATACAGAGATACAGAAAATGTGTCAACAGAATTTCCTCTTTCATGTTGGCAGTAATGATGTGGTTTGCAAACATTTGGAGATGAAAATGAAAATTGCATTACTGAATTTAAAATGTTGTAAAACACTACGTGCACAAACGTGGGGAATGAAACTGCAATTAGATGAACTTCAATGGAATAATGTCAGTTTTGGACTGAGAGTTTAATAGTTGAAGTTAAGATGTAAGACATGCTTTGTGTAACTATGAATTCCATAAAAAAACCCATTTAGACAGCCTTATTTTCTTAACTGAAGATTGTACCAAAACTGCTCACACACTGGCTTAGTGAACATTTCTCAGACAAAAAGGCTTGAAACATTTGGTGTCCAAACATGCATATCAATGTCTCTGCAGTTATTACTGGTGATACCAAGAGGTGAGATCTGATGGTGTGATCTGATGGATTGACCTTTGTTCAAAGAGTGGCAGGTGTCACTCTGTCCAACCATCAGTAATAACCTGACCTTCACGAGGTGTCTGTTGTCTGACCACCAGCCCTCTGCTGCCGAGGTCTTTCATTCTGAAGATGTCCTCAGATGAACTTGTTTTAAATTCACTTTAATTTAAAAATGTGAAAAGATACAAAGGAATTTTACTCTTAAAACTAATTGCTGCAGTATTTCCAAACTTCTAAAGTAGCATTCCCCAGAGTTTAAATTACTGTAAAGGTGATTGGTTTGTTTTCATTACCATTAGGGTCCAGCGTGTTTGGAGACACCAATGGATTGTCGGCTGGTCTAATTAAAGCGATTTCATGGTTGCCACACTTTGGGGGATTTTAATCTGAAATGCTCCACTGTGCTTATGCAAACGCTCAAAATCAAAAGCGTAGCCCTTAAAATTAGCCTCATTCGGTTTTTTTCTCCCCCAAGTTTGAAAGCCTTGCCTTAGGTAAACTGATGTGCCACCCTCTAGTGGAGCTGAACTTTAGCATTTATTCTTCATAATCACATTTGGTTAAAACCTAATTGGCAGAGGCAAGGAGGCATAAATTGAGGGACAACAAAAGCTACAACAAATATAATTAGATCAATGCCGGCAAAATTAGTCTGTGCTACCATATCATGCATTTAAACAGGAAGAAGAGGGTGGAGAAAATGCATGGAAAAAAGTTAGATAAGCAATTGGACAAGAGGAAAGACCCCCTAAATTATCCCACCCTTATGTTACATGGAATAATATGCTATATGCCAAGACAAGAAGCAGCTCTATGAAGCATTACACTTCAGGCTCCTTCCCTCCCATCGCAATTAGAGTGTAGCACATCAGTTAACCTGCATACATATTCATATCCCATCATGAGGAAGATCCATGGCTGGGTGCAGCTCTGCAGTCTCAGAGAGAGAGAGGCTGCAGGCCTCACACCCTGCAACCACCACCCGAACTAAAGATAAAGAAATGTCGGAGGTACTCGAGGCTCATTTAAGATATCCCTGCCCTCTGATGGGTGTCACCTTTGTCTCCCTCTGACACCACCAAGGCCCTTTTTAATGAAACCGGACTGCTTGTTCTGCTCAGCAAGCCCTTTGATATTGTCCACGGGAGCCTTATACAATAGCTTGATGTTAATTGTGGCTAATAAATCCACCTTTACCCCTTTCCTCCTCCGTCCACTATCTGACACCCAGGCCTGATCGCTGCCAGGGAGTAGAGACGCAGCAGTGTAATGAAAAAGCACGGTGACAGACATGCACACACACTCATGTTAATTATTTGTTTAATAAATATGCAATAACTACAGCTCCTGGGGCAATAACAGATCCATCTCAGTGCTGCACATCTCCACAGCAGACTAAGTGAGTGGGCTTCTAGTGATACTTTCCCTGAAACTTCTGCAGTAGTTATATTCTTCCCTGGCTGGATGTTCACATTTGTTACAGACAGAGGGGAAGTTGGTTTCTTTTTCTGTATTGTTTTGAGGGCTATAGCCTAATCCTGATTAGGCATTTCCACACACAGCACTGGAGACGAGACACACACCCTCTCCCTCCGTTTGGCTGCACCACAAATAGCTCAGTTTTTATCGCCTGAGTCTCTAATCACCCACCAGAGCTCAGATCAAGGGTTTTACAAGGGTGATTATGAAAGCTGGTGAGCAAAAGTTCTCCAAAGATGACATCCATGAGATCCAATATATCCCTGATTCTCTATTATAATGCAACAAGGCTATTAAATTCATATTTAATCTCTGTTGGTGGATGACACTGCAAATCATCAACAAATATGAATAAATTAATGACTGAAACAGTGTGTTGCATGTAGTATTGGACTGTTGGCTACCATTTAAGAAACTCAAATGACTCAGATACTGAATAATGATCTGACTTATATAAAGTTCATTGTCAGGTGGCCCTTATACAAAATCTTGAATAACTCCCCTCTAAGCGACTGACTGCATGCTTTAAAATTAAGTGTTGATTTGAATGTCGGTAGCATCCGATAGCTCTTTTCCAATTGCTGAATTGTCGAGGATGTGTCCAAACATTTGTGTTGCTTTCTGAAACAGGCAAAGTCTACTTCTGCATTGATTGGTAGGTCTTCCTGGGTGTGAAAATGGACAAAGTTTCAAATTCTCTTCTGCTGTTTTCTTCAAATAACTACTTCCAGGTTCAGAGATTTGTCATTAGTACACCTATATTATTTTTCTTACAATTCATTTAACAAATGAGCACACACATTTGTCCCACCTTCCTTCGCCATGAATTGTTGGCGAACACTTCCTCAGCACTTCCTGCAACTGCTTCACAGTTAAACGTATTCCAGCTGTTCAGCGGGGTGTAATAAATTCTGTAATGAAAGTCAAATCCCCTTTTTCAGATGTTTCATTGCTGTATACAAATCAAATGTGACCAAAACACTGTCAGGAACCAAACAAAATCTAACCAAAGTATTGAAGCCTGGAGATGTCCCTGGTATATTAGTACTATGAAGCTGCTGCAGGAAAAGTTGCATGTTTCCACACTTGGCCACCAAGGGCTTCACCTCAAGCTTGATGAAAACTGTAGGCAGCATAACATAACAGCAGGAGCACTATGATCGTGTTTCCTTTTCAACTTATCATACTTGTTATGCTGCCTGATGTTTATCAGGAAGTGTTGTGCAGTAGAGCATGTGTCCCTTCAGGTTTGTGCGCATAAGCGACACAATGAAAAGTTTATCTAAATCTGTATTTTGATACTTTTCCCTTTATTATTAGGTAAGAAAACAATTAAGTCTGTAACATTTCTAGTTAAAAACAAAACTTAACTTCTATGTGACTCAGTTGCTACAAACACCTCTATCACAGATTGTCATCCCGACACCAAGACTACCTAGTACTACAAAAAGGTATGAGCAACTTGGCAGATGACACATTGTACAAATAAATTCATTTTAATCATTGAGAACCCTCAAGTTCACAGCAGATCGTGAACTCACCTTAGAGGTGGTGGAGGCTCAATCTTCTCTCTGCTCAGGAGTTCATGAGCAGTGAAAGGTTGAACCTTTCAAATGTCAATACTGTGTCTGAATTCAGTCTCTTGATTCACAGGTCACATAGTAATACACTGCAACACAGTTCTGGGCATGTTCGAGATACACTCCGTTATAGACTGCACCAGATACCTTCTTGTTTGAGAATCCCTGAATTGTATTCACCCTCACAGTCCTCCACCTTCAAATAGACACCCTGTGGGTTTGTGTTTTCTCCTGTCAGATGCTGCCTAAGGTTACTGTTTGCCCTCCGTCTTAGAAGAGCCTACACCACAAACCTTCATGCAGCTCTTTGTCACAGCAAGATCGAAGAAAATATTTGGGATCTCTCTCACATTCTTCTTTCAGCTTGTGGTTTGTTTGTTTTTTGCCCTTTTGGTCATCCACCCCTCTCCAAAAAACTCCCTATTTTTTTGTGAAGCTCAAACAACCTGAGACTGAGCGCCTGGAGCACTAACTCATCTGGAGTCAGGCCAGAGAGAGGGTGAGAGACAGAGAGAAAGGAAGGAGGAGACAGAGAGAAAGAGATGAAGACAGAGGGAGGGAGTCGGAGAGAGAAAGAGTAAGACAGAGAGTTACGGTCCGTTCCCCTTTAGAGGAGCGACTGGGACTGAATCAACATGTTTCACTCTTTGTCTGTTCAAGTTTTGCAGAGCCTTCTAGTGCAGAAAATAAATTTGAGAGACAAGATAGAGATAGACAGAGATACAGAGAAATGTCTCATCCACTTGGAAAGGTGTTTCAACTTGGGTTGAACTTAACATACAACCTGCAGTTGTTTTGATGAAACTTGCTGGAATTACATTATTTGGTGCATATGGATACTCTAGTCCACATACTTTGGTCTGATTTTCATGGTTTGGGCCCCTTACTTCCGATGAAGGGAAATCTTAATGCTACAGCATACAATGATACTTCGGACAACAGTGTGCTTTTAACTTTGTGCCAACAGTTTGGGGAAATCACCCAACATCAGTGGCTGACCTCGTTAATGCTCTTGTGACCGAATGCGAGCAAATTCTTGCAGCCAGGTTCCAACATCTTGTTGAAAGTCATCCCACCGGAGAGGAGGATGTTGCAGCAGCATATTATGGTTTTGAAATGGGATGTTCAACAATCACATATGAGTGTGATGTTTTGGTGTTTTCATATGTTGTTTAGGTATCCACATACTTGGGTAAAATTGTGTCTATAAATAATGAACGAATAATCTGATTAACAACTACATTTCCACATGTATAGGAGGTTAGTTAAAGTTCTAATAAATTAAATGACATTCACCTTAAAAATACCTTTAGAATCTGGCTCATTTTAAATGCCATGATGGTACATCTGTGAACTTGGAATGAAACCTATACTTGAGTTTGGGGAGACAACATCTATCTCTCTCTGGCTCAAGATGAGTCGATGCTTCAGGCAAACAGAATCTCAGGTTGTCTCAGCTAAAGAGAAAAAAAGGGTGGTATTAGAGAGGGGTGCCAACAACCTGTAAGAGGAAGAAAAGAAAGAGGAATGTTTGCAAGACCCCCAAATATTTTCTTCACTCATGCTGTGACAAAAAGCTGCATGAGGGTCAGCGGTGTGCAACAACTTCTAAGGCAGAGGGCAAACAGAAACTCGGGACAACCTTGGACAGTGTCTGACAGAAGGAAACACAAAACCACGGGGTGTCTCTTTGAAGCCGGAGGAAAGTCAGGACAAACAAAAAATCTGCAGAAAAAAAAAATAATAGAGCTGGTTTATTTTGGACCGAGTTTGGCTCAAGTGTGGGCAGATTTACAGTCCAGATCCAAACAAAGGAGCAGACCTTAGCATATCATCAGGTAGCATGATTATGAGAATTTAAACATTTCTGATTTTGGCACCCCCCACTGGTAGTATAAAAAAAGACATAGGGTAGACAGCAATTAGTGCTGCTCTCCAAAGATCAGACCAGGATGAATGGGCTTTTTAAAAAAATGGACACATGAAGACCAGTACTACTCAGCCTATGAAAACAGCTGTATAATGTCCTCTGTGGCACAGTACGGTCCCTAAAGTCTGAGAAAATGACCTGGTTTGGGTTTTTTTCAGATTTTGTACACTAGGGGTGTGGAGAAAGATGAGGACGTTTTTGTAAAATCTGCTTCTCACCCCAATTTTGTGAAAGTCCAATACTAAAAAAAAAAAAAAAAGAAAAATCATTGGATCACACATTTAAAGTGACACATAGCACCAATTTTCACTGGGATTGTCTAACTTTTCTACAAACAAGAACTTATCTTATCACAAAGATGGCATAAAGTTTAAAAGATGCTTCAAATATCTACACATAGTGGCTTTAAAGGACATTTATTGCATATCTCCTTTTTCTTTCTTGTCCTTTCTCCACTATAGATGGTAAAATAAAGTGCAAGACCTTTAAATTGAAAACATTTCAGCTTGACTGTTATATGGGACATCAGGACATATTTTTATGTCTGATCTTGCGTGATTCTGACTAAATATGATCAATGATGATGTCAATGGAAAATTATGTTTTTGCTATAACAAGAATAAACAAGCAATACTTTTCACTCTCCTTTCAAGTTCATACTTGGAAGGAGAGTCAGAGGTTATTATCACTCAAAGCCTTGAGACCCTGCAGTTCTGGGACTCCCAACCTGGGACTGTGGTTCAAGTGCAACTTTCTCCGTTTGTCCTCAGCTAAGGAGGAAGAAGTATTTTAACTTTACAAAGGCAGATGCATCACTGACGTTTTGCTTAAATTCAGGCTGAAACTCATCACCATAGCACCAAACCTCCATTGTTCAGTTGCTATTTTAAAGATGTTCTTCTGGCTAATAAATCATATATATTTCCACATTTACAAATGTTATTAGCCAATGTGTTTAAGCTGTAAGGGGGGAAAAAAGGTGTATTCATTTAGTATCTTCATGGTTTATTTCTTTGATTTATGTGAGCATCTGGACATTATTGGAAATCAATTTTTACAGGGAGGGGACAAAAACAATGTATCCTCCACAAAATTAGCAATGAATAATTTTAATTAAGCCAGAGCAATTATTCCATTTATTTGATTGGCAGCCTCTCATTAAACAGCACTTAGGACAAACCATTTCATCTGCACAGGAAGGATATTTCTTTCTTTCTTTCTCTCCGCACACAGCAGCTCTTTTTCATTCCCATAAGTGATCACAGCATGCGGCCATTCACTGACATGTGGCACAGAGCCACTCTCACTGACAAACTGCACCACAACCTTTTACCTCTGCACGTAATTATGCCTCTGGACATGCAACACATTCACTTAGCCTTATTAAAGAACAACACAGACAAATTGTGCCATCATTCTTCTAATGTCTTGCAGCTAGAAATAGAAACTTATATACATTTTCTTCTACAACTATTCTAAAATGTGCTGAAGGGTAAAAGCAGCAGTTTTCCCTTGGTCTGCTGTTTCTTGTGCTTTCAGACTTGTGGCGTCAGCTAATGCTCCTCACTGTTCCAGACACTGTCAGCACAAGAATGAACCAAGAGGCATTTCTGTTTGCTCCAAAAACTGGATTACAGTAACAAGAAGATTACCCTTCCAACAACTCCAACAAGTACAAAAACAAAGCTATCACAATGCCTCTCAACATGTGGTGATTAATAGTATTCTCCAGTCCTCTCGTATTAATGCAGTCCTGTGGCTTACATGCCCAAATAAAGAATCCCTGTTGTGCAAATTAAGGATAATGTTCAGAATGCAGTTTTGATTTGTTTCACTGAAACCTCTGGACAATTATTTGTTTTCCATCTAATTTCACTGTTTTGTGTTTCTTCAGGGTGGTGCTGTAATGATGCGATAGAGGACTGAGCACACAGAGGTGGCTAGTCTGTCTAACAAACCCCTGGCTGAAGCCCTCTGAGGTGGTGAGAGTGATCTGCTGCTGCTTTCCTCCTCCAGCCACTCATAAATCAAATAATTACACTGTGCTTCATGAGGGAAGAGAAAAGTTTTCCCATTAACCAGCACTCGTTAACCCACTTCCAAAATGTGCAAATGACTAACTTGAGGGGGCTTCGCAGTTACTTCCTTATCGCACAGCCTATTCAAATGCAATACATATTCACCAAATTCCTGGTTTACATGCATAACAAGTTCCTGCTCACTCTAAGCAGTAAGTGATCATTTGGTTATCAATATTTTATGATGTACATCAATTAACCTTGAACTGTCTGCAAACGGCAGACAAACGCTCCCTGGTGACTGTGTTAGAGGAAACTGTCAGGTCCAGCATACACCGTGCTGCTGTGATTGACAGCATTTTAAGAGCTGCTTTTGAGTGACGGATCCTACTCTTCTTTTGCAGAAAAGCCAAATATCACCCTTTTTTTCAGACGTCTGCAGTCTGTAATCCAGTCTTCAGAGGCTTTTACCAAAGCACTGAAAGTGGGAGTCATGGTGAAGGGTTGGCTATGTAATAATGATGATTAGTTTGTTTGCCATCTATTTTATGCCTTTGTTCATGTGATGTGTCTTTAAGGCTATCTTTCTAAGTAAAAGCTCATACTTATGCATAATGAAATAACTTGATATTAAAATGAGATCTGGCAGTAAAATCTTGAGGCCAACAGAGTTGAGGCACTTAATCTTTCATTCTCCTCATTTGAAAGACATTCCTGAGGAAAGCCAGGGGGTATGAAGCGCATGAAGTGGCCGCTTGTAGGTCTAACTCCTCAGTTTCAAAGATAAATATCAGGCTGGGACAAAGCCCCCGTCTCTGCCTTGCCATCACAGGACTGTCAGAAATGACAGAAGGAATACTTTGGTCCTTTACGACATGAGACGAGGACAGGACAGGCGGGTGTCTCTGATCATATCGCGCTGCTGATTACTGAGGAAGGCAGAGAGATGAGAGCAAAGCCAAGGGTCCCATTGATCATACAGATGCATTATGGGATGGTAAGAGCAAGCAGAGACAGTAAAGTGCCTTTATCTGCCGTTACCTACAGTCAGCACAGCCTTGTTTATCACAACCACTGCCTGAGGGCTTCACCTCAGGTGCCCCACTCTGGCTGTATTAACTCAAGTCTCACAAATGCTAAAATATCGCTTTTAATCCGTATTCATTTTGGCGCCTGATTTAGTTAGATTAGTGAAAATGTACATTAGTTTTAGTCATATTTTAGTCATTGATTATTGTTATTTTTAGTCCAGTTTTAGGCAGCAAAAACTTTTAGTTTGGTTTTGTCATTGAAATTTTAGTTATGTATTTTTAGTGTAACGTAGTTACAAATGTGGGATTTCAAATGAGGTTCTTCTACTTACGGTTTTCACTTCGGCTCTATATTCCCATCAGCCTGAGCTATACTTTGTGTTAAGAGCTGATTAGTAAATGTTAGCATGCTAACACACTACGGTGAACATGGTAAACATACCTGCTAAACATCAGCATATTAGCGGTCATTTGAGCATGTCAGCTCAAAGCACACTTCTCTTAGTTGCTCTTCTAGGATGCTGTACCACAGACTGTATGGGCTTTACTTAAATGTTTCACAGCTAGCATGGGTGTAGACGCTTAGTAGTCTTGTTTTTTAATGCACACAACAGAATGTGGGTATATTCGTTTTAAATAAATGAATGAAATTTACTCATGTTCAATTTAGTGTGTTCAGTTGGTAATACAGAATTTTCTCTCATTTATATTATTTCAAATGATAAAAATGTAGCTGCTTCATCTGAAGGTAGGATCCTATAGCGTCTTAAGCTGAATGTGAACAATGACTCCCTACATTTTTTGTGGTCTATAAAGCAGAAACCAAACAAAAAAATAAAAATAAAAAACACCCCAACACTTTGATTAATACGATCCCAAAACTTCTGTGGCTATAGTTTCAGTGAGTCAGCGAAGGTCTGGAGAGAAGAACCCGTATTCTTGGCCAGAAGAAATAAACAGCAGAGCAACTGAGGGATGTGATATTTCTTAAAGCCTTGAACCCTTTCCAATAACACTGAATTCATGTGACCTTTTCTAGTCGGGGAATAGTTTGCTGAACGTTCACACGGATTAAGCACAAAATCATTAAAATGGCCATGCTGGCAGACAGACTGGATACATCAGAGAGCCAAGTTGTATAGCACCTTATGGAGTGTGAAAGGTTGACAGGGGAAGGAGCACAGAGAGGAGAACTCAAGCCAATAAACAAGGAGTGAGAAACATTCAGTGTTACATTTGTATTGCACCTCTATTAACACTGATGCCAAAAATAAGTCAAATGGACAGTATAAATTCTGCAGCTCCATCTTTGATTATTATCAAGACTTAATGCATATATTCTTCAGATATAATTATATATTAAATGAATAAAAGCACCTGTGAACACGATGATGTTTCACAGGCATCAGTATAACGTCCCACTAAACCCTCTGCCTCTCATCTCCACCTGCCTCCTCCAATGGGAAGTGACTCGGGTTGCACGTCCCATTTTCCTTGCAGTGAAGTCAGGGAGCATGTCCAGATGGTGGCTCCATTAGTCAGAGCAGTGGAACCACCCTGGCAATGTAAATACCCGTGTCACATGCCCAATAATTGATATGGATGATTACAAACTCTCTCTCACTATTGGCTCCCAGGAAGAAGAACCAGAAATACTCAGTGTTGTCAGTGAAAGATGAGAACTGGCTGCAGGTCAGTTCTGAGTATTTCCCTGTAACTTCCTGAGCTCCAAAATACCCCCTTTAGCCCTGGAAACTGGGGTTAATACCAGCGTACTGATCTGGACCGCTCACAGCACCACCATCTATTTCTCACAATTGACAAGTAGTTCAGTGCCAAGACTACAAACCGCAGCTCAGTGTGCTCTTCGATTAGATCAGAAAAATCATAAATTGCCCGTTCATTTTAATGCAGAAATAATTCATAGAAAGAGAAATGTGAGATGAAGGGAAAAGGATCATAATATAAGTTAAGCAAAACTTTGGGCTTTTTAATTGCTGAAATTGAGCAACTGTATATGTATATTATCTGTTATTACTTCCCCATTGTGATGCTGCTTGCACAGGCATTAAAAATCAACTTCATAAAGAGGCACACAGGGAGTGGGAACCCTATAGAAGTTTTATATATTTGTGGAGCATATTAAAGTCCTGACTGTGCTAAACTGCACCAAACTTTAAGCTGATGACTCATGCAACTGTAAACAATGGGCCTCTATTAAATGCAGTTAATATTTTAAACAAAGACTGTAGGAAGGACACAGCTCTCCATTCCTACTTCACAGGATAACAAAACAGACTTAAACAGATGCTAAGCACCATACACACTAACTTAATGTTGAAGCCATTATTGTTATTCATTATTATTCATCTTCAATTTGTTTGAGACAGTCATGATGTTTAAGCCCAAACAGGCAGAATTTCAATTGGATATTGATTCTAGATGTGACCGACAAATAAAAATCCCTCTCACATATGATCTGGTCTTTCTCCAATTTAACAAGTCAAAATTAAATTTGAATTCTCCTAACTTGTTTTGTAAGGAAATATAACCTATAATGTTACTGCAGCTATTGTGCACATTTTTCAAGAGAGGATAAAACCTTTATTGGTCATATTTGTGGAAACAGTGCAAAAGCAGCGTCATTCCTCTGAACGGTTGACCAACATCTCAGGGCTAGCGTTGCTAGGAGACGCACTCTCAACTTCCATAAGGGCTACCGGAAGAAGCATTTCATAGTACTATAGCCTTTTTTCTGTATTTACAACGAGCCCAAATGGTGTTGGTTATGTATCATTAACGGTTTAAGATGTCTGTCCCTTTACAGCATTCAACATTTGGGAGGACCCATAGTAGTGTCACATGTGTTCCACTCAGAATGCGGACGCTAGATGCATATGATGAAGGGGGCGCTACAGTGGAAAAATGTAAATTTCTTCTTTTTGGTAATTTCACCCAACCTTTGGTTTGTGGATTAAAAGAATTCTTGAACTTGTTGACACTTGCAAAAATCAGATGTTCCACAAGGGGCATTGTATGAGATGGAAGCATGCAAGATTGTAATATAGGCTAATTCAATTCAATTCAGTTTTATTTATATAGCGCCATATCATAACAAAGTTATCTCAGGGCACTTTTTCATAAAGAGCAGTGCTAGACCAACTCCTTATGTGTACAGAGACCCAACAATTCCCGCCAAGAGCAAGCACAAGCGACAGCGGCAAGGAAAAACTCCCTTTTAACAGGCAGAAACCTCGAGCAGAACCAGGCTCTGGGTGGGCGGTCATCTGCCTCGACCGGTTGGGTTGAGAGAGAGGGGAGGGAGAGAGCGAGGGAGAGATAAAGAGAGAGAGCAGGAGGAAAGCGAACATGCAGTAGCACAGCACAGTTCAGTTCTACATACAGATGTAAAGCAAAAGTAGTGGGAATGGTATTAATGTTAATACAAATAATACTAATAGCAATATGGTAGTAGTAATACTAATAAGTCCAAAAACAACAATAGCAGCAGCGGCTGTCGAGCAGCAACACGGGGGCAGCAGGTGGCCTAATATGAGGCTATTGTCTACTAGTCCTTCTGTTCTGTTTATTGTAACTGGAAACATTTAAAAAATAATAATAACTTTAATTAAGCCATTATTGGTCAGGTGCTACATTAACCATGTTAAACGCCAGATGCCAGCGTCACTTGCTCAGCAAACACCAAATTGGGAACAGCTGTCAAATTGAATACTCTTGAAATGATCAGTATACAAAATAATCATATTCATAATAATCTTCAGTTGCTGTAATATAGCTCAATTTTTGTTGCTCAGACCAGTAAACAACCACCTTTATTTGTCAGCCTAATTAAGCTTTGTGTTGAATACTGAGGTTGTTTTCAGAAAGTAAACATAGAAGTCACAAACGTATAACCATTCTGAAAATGTCAGATAAACTGCTGCCCATACTGTTGATGATCCAACACAACACAGGCGGTCAGTGACCAGTACTGTATAACCATAACACATAAGCCTATACAATGTACTTTCCATTCACGCAGCCTGAAGATTGCTCATCATCCTCGGAAACAAGCATCACACAATTGTGCCGGCTTTATAACAGTATTCAACACATTTTAAATTCAAATTACTGCTTCATACTTGTGCCAAATATGTTGATGAAATACTTCAGCCAAGATCATTCTTGCCAGCTTTAACCCACCACGGAGCATGCACTGCACATGTTTATGCAAAGATTTTAACCTTCAGTCATGTCTGCTTCTCCTTCACTGTTTGGTCACATGTTCCATCTGTTTGCAATTATCACTATCGCATGATTGTTTTGTCTGTTGTGTTTTGTTGTTGTACTTCGTGCCTTTGGTTGATTCTTTGCATAATCTTCATCTTTTTACTAAGTTGTAATTAAAATAATTGACAGCAAAATTAATCAAACAGCCATAAATTATATTTACATTTTCTTTTTTTACCAGGTGATAACATTTTGTACCACTCTGAAAATGTGGTAAGTGAAAAGAAATCAATGTAAAAAGACATTTTCATGCTTTAGTAATACGTTGGGCACAACTTCTGCTCTTAGCAGAAGTTTTTAAATCGTGGGTCAAATGGTTGTTTTATGAAGCATAAAAATAGACTGCTTATTCAAGCTAAATGACTTGCATTCCCATTTTAAGTCCTTATCATTTGGCATGTTTTTGGTTCTCTGAGCAGCTAAAATCCAGTGATCCTGCATATTGCTGATGTATTGAGGACAAGGGGCTATTAATCCCAACAGAACCTGTCAAGATAAAGCAGAAATCTGGTGGATTGTGCAGTATGCTCCTAAAACTACAGATTCATTGTTATGGCAAGGGTTACTCCCCATGAATCTCCACATTACTTCGAAAGTCAGCTTATGTAGTTCTACCAACTTTTGCAGTCAATATGTTCAACGCTCTACTCCCCACTCCTAACTAGGACAATGAAATACATTTTATCTTCCAATGCCTGTAAACAAATATTGGATATAAAGATAACATCGTCTCTAAAGGTCAGATCCAGGATGAGAAATTATGGGAGAAAGACGATACATCAACATTAAGTCCAGGTATAACTGATAATAAACCGCTCCTGCAATATTCAGACCATTTACAAACAGGACGATAACATTTTATTATTTATATTAATGAAAATTCATCTGCCGTTAGCCTTAAGAACTGAACAAGCAATTTACAGCGGTACATTGAACCCCGTTGCTGACTATGACAGTATAACAGTTCAGTA
Source organism: Maccullochella peelii (assembly GCA_002120245.1). Lineage (NCBI taxonomy): Eukaryota > Metazoa > Chordata > Actinopteri > Centrarchiformes > Percichthyidae > Maccullochella > Maccullochella peelii. Next base: position 166,822 of record LKNJ01000449.1, read on the forward strand.
TGTTTGAATTGTCCAACCACATCTGAAGGCAAAAGTGTTTATAACTTTTGCAAATGACAAACATAAATAAAACATAGCAAAGCATTGTACTTGTAACTTTGCTTAATTATATGTTGTAATATTGTATTCAGTGTAAAAATCAAATTTTCTAGGAAGGTGATCAACTGATTCAAAATAAATATAAAAAAGCAAAAGGAAAAGTAAAGTCAGACTCATTACTCTTAGCTGCCTGAAGATTCACTGAAACCCTTTACATTCAGTTAGTCTCTGCTACATTTCATTATATTATCAAGCATTTTGTCGAAGTACAATATTTAAATTTGTTAAAATATTCTTTAGTAAAATGATTGACCCCCAAAAGATAATAAAAACTACTGTTACAGAAAAAAATTAATTGCAGTAAAAAAAAAAGATCAATCACCATTAGTCATTTCCACATTTGCTCACCGTTATACTACCCCTGATGCCTTCGCATTCCTGTACCTTTAACTGTTAAACCACCTGCGTGTGGAAGTAGCGTGGTGTTGGGTGAAAGGAGCAGTCGGATTTTCCCTTTTCAAGAATTTGACTACCAATCCCTCTGCATGACCCCATCTTAGAAAGATCCCTGGGCTGGGATTTATTACCTAGGATACCTGAGCGCACACATTAGATCCACTTCCTGCTGAACTCAGTATTTTTTTTATTATTATTTATTTATTCAGACTACCATGTGGTCAAAAATCTGTGTCAGGTTGACAGAATGCAGCTAAAAGCCATTGTTCTAGCTGTATAATCCTCCATAAATATGTTCATCTATGCATCCTTATGCTGCTTCATGAGATAATTTAGAGGATACTTAACCCATCTACAGCTTTCTGTAGCTGTGATCAAATTGGCCACAGTGGTGAGATATTGTGTGCCTCGGATTAGGATGGGTCTTTTTTTGTTCTGGCCTCTTCTCCTCTTAGCTCCAAGTCTCCATCAGAATCCATGCTCCTCATGCCAGATACCTCTCACAGTCAAGGACTCCATCAAAAGGTCTGACAAAATACAGACAGGCCCTTCTCCATCACTCTCTGCTGTGGTGAAATGAGCTCTGGATCTGTATGTTCAAGGTGAAGGGGCTTCATGGGCAGTGATGGGACACAACAGCCGGCCTGTCCCCAGAAACAAATGGCTCACAGCACACCTCATTTTCTCACACTTCATTGTCTTTTTTTTTGTATTATTGTATTCTTACACATAAGACAGCCATCAATCATTGTCAAAGCTGCATATTTTCTCACAGTCCAAACCAGTTGGCAGTCCAGTAATATGATTCCCAAGATTTTAATGATTTCTGGAGACTTTCCTTCCAAAAAAAAAAAAAAAACGCCAGCATCAGTCATCTCCGGAAATTCCCAAAAATGGCATATGTTTACATTCAAGTGACAAAGCCCTCTATTGGCCGTAGAAATTATGCCTCTTGTCTGTCTGGAGCAAAGACGGAAAGAGTGTGAAAGTGTTACATACATCAAATGTAAGATATTGATGCTTCTCAAATATAGGCCAAGAAGCCTTCTTTTTCAGCATGTCACCCTACTTGCTAGGAGCTCTTAAGCATCTATGCTCTAAAGATTTTCCCGGGACTGAACCACTTACATTATTCTGTTTGTCTGTCATATTGTGTGCACGGTTGAGCAACCAGACGGAAAGAAAATCAGCTCCTGCTGTGGTCCAGAGAATGGATTATAAAGATTTTGCCTCAAAGATGAGACCATTTCTAACTTCAGCAGGATTACCTCGCTACATCATGGAAAATACTTTAATGAAGCACAGAGACTTCAAATATACTGATAGTGCACTTAGACGCTCACTGTCTTGTTCATTTTTTTTTTTTTAGGGGTAAATGCAAAATCCACTAACGTTTACCCAATTACAATAGCCACAACTCCAGGAAGGCACACTTAAACTGAAAAGTGTGACTTTAATTGCCATTTAAATAGCCTCTTTTGCTTGCTAAATTGTTAGACTGCTTAAATTCTCTTTAACAAGATTGGTAGTTGGGAAAAGGAGAAATGATTCCACGGTGAAATGCTGCTGAGAGAGAAAAGGGCACAATTAGTTTCCCGATCAATTTGCCAGGAAGAGGATGGAAAAGTCAATACTCTGATTATGCAGGAGAACGTCATCCACTTACATTGAGATCAAAGCATCGATGGTCTAAGCTGAAGCAACCAGGGATCCATCTATACATGATCCATAAGTCATATGTGGAGAGGAGGACGGCGAGACAGGCTGACACGTATACAAAAGGGATAAACTGGAACATGATATGTAAATGGAGACAAGTTATCTTTACCCATGAGCCTATGACATGATGCAGGCTTTTATTATCTCATTTGTAATCAATAATGTGGAAATTCTCTGTGGAGGCACTTAGAGGCATCCTTTGGGAGTTCCCATGTTTGAAAAGCAAACAGGGAAAAGTGGGAGTGGTCAGGTTTTATCGAAACAACTGCAGGTTAACGGGAGGATCAAAAGGTCCCTGGTTATAGTGATGAGTTAAAAATGCTAAATACAGACATACGTACATCTGGTCCTGAAACTGGGAGTGAACTTGGCAATCTCATATTTTCTAGACAGTCAGAGGGAATTATGACTATGTGGGAAAGCCACACAACACTAAAATCTACACTTGCTGTTGCAGAAAAGAGCAAGCAATCAAATGCAGTGATAGACATTTAAATATTCATGAGTTTCATGAAACCCCAGCCTTTTCTTTTCTCCTTTGGAGGTCAAAAGGATTAAGATAGAGCCTGTTGCTTTAGCTATTGTTACTCATATGCACGGCATTCAAAGTGATAAGAAAGGGAGCACAATAAACTTTTGTTTTTGTTTTGTTTTTTTACACGCTACATACCACAGTTAAAATCATTCACTGCCTCCTGAATGGAGTATCTGAAATCGAGTAAGTCTTATTGGTGTGAATTATGGAGTGTGTCTGAATGGGACACATTTACAGAGAATGAGAAGCAGCAGGCAGATAAGTAAGTGAGATGAAAGAGCGGTGCACCTGGCAGGTCCACGCTCTAACATCTTTGATCCGCTGAGGCAAACATCAAAGACTCTGTTGGGGGCTTTGTGTGGATGCCAGCCTGAGAAGCACTCACCACTATAAGCACCAATCCACAGCATAAAGTACAACTCAACAAGAGGGGAGGCTTAAGAAAGATGGTTTTTCAGCGGCTGAAATTACACCAATGACAAAAACAGCAATTTCAGAAAAGTCAACATAATTTTGAGTGTACCGACCCCCAGGTTTTGAACCACTGGTCTAAGCGGGGATTCAAACTGAAAACTGCCCTGCGTTAAAGCAGCGCAGGGAGCTGCGTTGGTGGGGGCATGTTGTTTAAGGTACTGATGATACAATGAAATATGATCCAGGAAGTCAATTTGGAGTAAAATAAATGCGTTTAAAGGCTCATCAGATGGCAAAACACTACACAACGGTTTGAAATACTCAGACAGGATTTTATAACTTTGGAAAGTTATCACGGCAGCAACTGCTTTATCTTTCGTCACGACAATGGCAAGGTAAACAATAGAAATACAGTGTTCATGTTACAAAGTAATCCACCAAGAATGTGCGCTTGCACACGTGACATTGCGTTGCAGTAAAAGTTGAGCCTGATTCAACTTTTTCGCTGGAGCCCCCCCCATGTGTTGGCAGCCCTTCTACCTTTGGTCTGAACTTGGCTGTGAGAGAATACACAGGCAGGACTATTTGTGTTTATTGCCACAATATGAATACCAATGTTCACCAAATATAAAATTAGTCATCTATGAAATAATTGCCTACTCAAAAAAAAAAAAAAAAAAAAAGCATCTGAAAACCTGGTTGTGTGGTTTGATCAGATTTGATCGACAGTGGCAACATAAACAATCAACTCCACAACTGTGGCATGTTGCTATCTCATTGTATCTCATGTGAAATAAATAAAACTGCTTCAACTTTGGCAGATAATTGTGTGTTTATGCAGGACCCCATCACAAACAGTAAGAAGCTGATTGAGAAAGTGTGTTTTCAGGGACTTTAAAGCTGGTGTCCATCGTAACACACCCAAATCGACATATTTACTGAAGCTGTTTGACACCATGCATGTGCCATCATGCTTCAAAAAATCAACACCACTGATTATCAGCCTTCACAGCCTGACACATCACATTAGTTTCTGCAATGGCAGTTTCAAAAGGTGCCAGACAACAGCTCTGCCATCATTGCTATAGTAAGAAACATCATTTCAATTACCTCTCACTGCTGGAAAAAGCAACAACATGTGGAAAGTTACAGATTTCAGTTCATCTCACCATGAGATGTTATTGGAGGAAGTTACCTAAAAGTGGTTGTATTTAACTATTAATGTTATGTATATCCGTAGAAAGTATTTTTTCTTTAGACTGTGATTTTAAACTTCTGGTGCTTAACTCACTGACCATGATTAAGTGAATGAGTGAAATGACTTTTCCTTTCTGCAATAATTGCCACGTACAGAGGGAGCCCTTTAATAAGGAACTTCACCTCCAAACTGCCCAATGGAGGAAGACTGGGCAAGTGACAAAAACAGCTGAAAAACAGCACAGAGGCCTTGAAAACTCTGATGAAAAACGGTAAAAAGATTGATTGAGCAAGCTGTTTTATAGAGACCACACTAAGCACAAAGATACCCAGTGGAAACAGCAGTAAGTCAGAGAGGTAAAATTAACACCTGAGTGGGAGGGAGGAAAGTCGCTGCGAGTCTGCTCCGACGGTAAAAACAGTTAATCAAACAGGACATGTTTGAAAGCGGTCAGCTCTGCAGAATAGTAAACCACAGTGCATCTAATTATGTACTTTATAACTTGTAGTGGAGTTGCAGATGTACCTGGAGCAGAATGAGCCTTTTATTGTGTAGCGAGCAGCTGTCTGTATGAGGCAGACAGATGTGGTTTATCAAAAGAAATATAGTGCACCCAAGAAAATGAACTAATTAGATCACTCACTGAGTAGATTGGCAAGATGTTTGACAAGAAATGCAAGAAATCAAGATTTTTACAGCAATAATGCCTTAAAGTTCTCAAATTTCAGTTTTAATTGTTGGAGGCATCTCTCAGCAAGTGTCCATTTATCCTAAAATAAAATTCACATAAATCCTGGAGAATACAGTTTACTTTTGTTTTCATTGCATAACTGTACTGCTTAACTGCAGCTATTCGTGTGATAAATGCGGCCACTGAGCAGATAATGAAGGTGCGAGTTTTACGCGAAGTTTATCTGCCATGTTCTATGTAATTTATTCAGTTGGTTCTTTTTGGTTGGTTCAATTTGTTTGTAATTTTGCATTGTTTTCCCATCAGCATGATTTAATTAGCTGTGGGAGAACAGGAAGCTGGTTTACTCAGTGAGCGGCTGGTATACTGGAAGTGCTGGGGGAGTGGTTGGACTAGATGTAATTAACTAAATTTGCATTAAATTTTACAGTCCTCTGGTGGTTGTTCAGCTAAATCCCAATTTAAATTGTGTTAATATTTTTCATCTTTGTTGGCACTGGAAGCATTGTTAACTAATGGAACCACAGTTTCTGCCAATGAATAAGGTATTTTTAATGACGGATTTATTCAACTGATTGTTCAGCTAAATGTATATTGTATGTATACAGTACAGCATACAGACGTACTGCATTTTCTTAAAATGTAAAAGAAAGCAATAAAAATAAACTCAAAAGAGAGAAATTAAAAACAATATGCTTAAGGAGTACCAGAAATATAAAGTACCAGGATAATTTTTGACCCATCTATGTATGTAAGGGTCTTTTCTGAATATTTTTTCACAAAAAAATCCAATTCACTTCAATTAAGGTAATGAATATCGTCCTACATAACAAATTTTCAGATTAGTAATATAATCCAAACAGTGGAGGATGTAATTGAAAAGGCGAGCCTACCCAGTGGTAGACTGAGGGGAGGCAGCTTATTGTTACTCCTGAGGACGCCTCACTGATGGGCCGCTCATTGAGCAGCAGAGTAAAAAGGGCTGACGACTGTCTCCAGTATAATTGGACAAATTAATCAATTACATCAATAGCAAATTACAACATTCATAATTGATCCTTGGACAAATGCAGTATAGATCATCCCCGCGTTCGATAGCTATACCACAATATTCATGTTGCACTGAGCATATTCAGGAACTAATTAAATCTCAAAGGACAGGATCAATGTTTGAAGTAGCATGAGAGAACTATTGATCGTACAACCGCGATCTCTTATACCAGTGATTTAGACTGCATGACATGATACAAGCATTTGTTTTGATGAATTTGTTATATCCTCTCCAGAAAATAATATTAACATAGCAGATAGAGACCACAGCAGCAGGAAAAAAAACAAAAAAAAACAAAACAGTAAATCAAATCATTTCTGGATAAAATCTGTCTGTATTTCTTGTGCCAGTGTGTTTACATGTTTGTGTGCCATCAGGTAATGCCCAATTCCTCTATCACTGCTCTTACAGCTTACAAATCTCCGCTTGAATGAAATTAAAATATCTCCTGTATCTGTTGTATCCTCACTGTGAGTTTTCACATAAACTGTATTAACAATGAGACTGCATTTAGGTATTGGACTGGCACTAAGCACAGCACTGAGGCTTTTCACAAGCCTTCACTACACTTACTGTACAAAAAGGAATGTCGTTGTCAGCATGAGAGTTCGCTTGACGAATCAATACCACGGACAGCAGGATAAATGCTAATGTCTGGATGCAAGGACAGAACATTTCTGCCTGAAACACAGAGTAGTTATGAGGCTGCTTTCTGGTTCCACTTGCTTTTATGATAAAATCTTTGCTATTTTCTTGTAACAAAAAAGGCATGTAAATTGCCAACTTAATTCTAAAGAACATCTCGTACAATATTCATATTTTTGTGACAAGGCTTCAGAAGTTGATGGCTTATTATATTTGATATTGCATTAAGTCACAATCTCCACAATTCTGTCCTACAAAGGCTGAGAGCAGTAACTACAGAAGCAGAGAAGTTGAGAAAAAGAAAGTTTTAAGTTTTCAGGCTGACTGGGAAACCGCTTAATAGATAAAAAGAAGTTTTAATGCTCTAATGTTGTGCATTCATAGGCTGATTATTTCACCAAAGAAATCATTGCCATAGAACCTACATAATATCTAAAAAATGTGGATTCTGCCATTGGATAAGCTTCACAGAAAGCAAGAGGGAAATGCAGTATCAAACAAAATTATTTCTCTCTGCTTTCTTGTCCATTTTTATAAGTTTTCTTGTATTTACAGTCTATAGCTTATAGGAATTAAATGCATCTCTGTTTTGTTTAGTGTCTTTCTGTCCATCCTGTTAATATTTATATAGAAATCAATATAATACATGAATTTACAATTTAATACGTTTAAATATGTAATTTAAAAGCTGCTTAATTACGCCAAATCATGTGAATTCCGCTAGAGTCAAAAGCTGAGATGGCAGCTATTGAGACCTGCTAAGCTTGATAGCCTTTAGCAGGAGTTTAGCTGGGTGTTTTTCCTCCATCATGACTGAATTTAGCTACCATGTTACATCATTTAGCTACATGAAATAAACTGAATTAAAGATGTCAGTTAATCAAAATGGAAAGTTTTAATTTACTTTAGTGTTGACTTTTAGCTTTAGCTTTTAGGTTAGCCTCATCAGCTAGCTAACAGTTGATGGCCAACTAGACAGCTAAAGGAAGAGAACCCTCTCTCTCTGTTGCAGATTGTACAATGAATACAATGTTGGCCCACAGATTACCAAGACAGAGTGCAGTTTCTGTGGTTTCTCAGTGGTCAAATTATTATTAGGTACACCTAGCTAAACCCAATGCAGTCTAATGCAACAACCCTTAAATAAATCATACCGTCATGAGGTCATAATGATCAGTTTTCGTTTGGACTCATTCCACTTTATGGTTATTTTGGAGGCTGTAGTTTGTGGTGCTGTTAAATTATGCTGTTTCTAATATTATGTCCAACCCATTTATATCAATGAGGATAGTAAATAATGGAAAAAAAACTGTCAGTATAGTGCAATACTCAACAGCACCACAAACTGCAGCTTCTAAAATGAGGCTGTTAAACAGTTCACTCCACATTTCTTTTGTTATTCTTAATTTTCTTGTTTTCCCCATTCAAAAGTGAGTTGCAGGAACACCTCTCTAAAACAGTTTAAACAAAAACTGAACATTATAACCTTCATGAATGTAGGATTTATTACAGGGATGCTGCATTAGACTGCATTAGTTACCTGTACCTAATAAACTGGCAACTGAGTGTATATGGCCCAGCAAAAGTCAGATTCACATCTAAACTCAAGTTTGACCAGATATATAGTTAAGAGTGTTTTGCCTATGCAGGGCAGAAGAATTACTAAAAAGCATCAAGGCTCATCTCCCACAGTGAGAAAAGGTTAAAATCTATTTGCAACTGAAACACTGGTCGTGTCATTTAAAGCATCGCTTCCTTTCCATTTGCCTCTCCGCCGCTGACCTTTTTCTACTGTCCACGTCTCAGCACCGGTAAAGAGAATTTTGGCCACACTCCATCTCTTCCCAAATGAGGCCAACTGAGGGAGTGAATCAATGTGTTTTTCCCCTAGTCATAGGAAACAGCTGTCATGCTGTCGTCTGGTACAGAGCTGGGCTGACTTAATGCCAGAGCTGGCTGGGAGAGTCAGCAGGGAGGAGAGAGCTTCCCCTCTGCATACGCTCGAACTAAACCCATCACCTGCGAATTCTACTTGCCATGCCTCCCAGCTACACTCAAAGCACAGGGATATAAACAAAGAACCAGCTATGCTCCAGCAGGGTACCTTCCTGGCACTCCTGCTGTATTTCAGAATATCCGTCCTAATTAAGCGAGTATCACTTTTATACGTCCTTGGATCATTTTAACTTTCAGTCATGCAAATGTTGAAGGTTACGGTTGCAGGTGAATGATCCGATATGATGAAATGGTGCGCGCCTGTCTGTTCATATAAATGCAAAGACAGGAGAGATGGTTGATAATGAAGTAATATCATGGCAAGAATGAAATGCTTCAAAATAAAAAATGAGAAGTTGAGAGGGGAGGTTTTCCATGCAAACCTTTAGCATGTGTTTCATTAGCAGGACCTGACCTTATCTCCCAGGACCAAACCTTATCTCCCACAGATACCACCAGCATGCATAATAGCAGTAGACCCTTTGTGCCAATTGCTGCGGGGCAAAGCCCATAGCTTTCTCCTGGTACAGATCCCCCCACCCCCTTTCACTTTCAAGCCACAGATGTACACACAAAATACAGACACTCAGGGGTGCCGAAAAGCACACAGAGAAAGCCACTCACCTCCCCTGTGTTCAACACCTCCTTCATGTTGCTCTTTGCTGTTTTTCCCCCCAGAACCTGCCTTTGTATGAGTCAGGAGGTGATTGTAACCATGCTTACATCCTGTAAGACAGAATAAGGTTTTATTTTTACCAGGAAGCAATAAAAAAATTACAGTGAAATCTCTGTCAATCATGGAAATGTATGCATGTCATCAAACCTTCTCCTATTGCTTTAATTAAAGAAAGGGAGAGTGCATGTGTGCCTGATCTGTATACAGTGTGTGCAGAATACAGGATGAGCATCTGTGCAAAGCTCAGAGACGAGCGGAGGCTACCCGCTCCATATTCATGCGTTTCCACATATGTGACCCTCCACTGTAAACAAAGAATATTAAACACGGATACTCAGAGGCAGCCTAATGAACACATGCACATATTACTCACAGTGTAATGAATCGATAGAACTTCCTCTTTCATCAAATATTTATTGAAGTAATATTCCTGAGCCGTTCAAACTGAAATGACTGCGCTGTCTGGAGTTTAACAGCAGACCTGTGCGGCCTCAGAGTCAGGCTGAACACAGCAACTCATTACAAGAGAAATATAAATCCTTGTCTTAATGAAATATATTAAGTCCATCAATCATCCCCAGCCAGGTGGATCAAATCACTACAAAACTAATATTTAGAGGGAGCATGGTTCCCTTCAACATTTCATTGTAAAGATTTCGCAGTATCAGTGAAATATACATTGCAGTTGTCTGCTTTAAAATCCTGTTTCCTTTGATATAGATAAAATATTTCAGTCTCATCATCTCCAAATCTGTCACAATGAACGCACAGTCTCATTAATCTTTAGAGGATGTGTGAAGAGCCACCTTAAGACTATTGTGTACAGGAGACACAAGCAGAGTGTGACGGCATCGTGGGGTAACCAGTGCTGCAACGGTTATGAAGACTGTAATAGAAAAACCAGCTGTCCCCCCGCCCCCCGAGACCCTTCGTCTCTTTTTCTGGAGCTGAAGCAAACTAGCTGACAGGTTCCTAAAGCTGTCTGGAAACCTCTGGAAGGCTCTGAAAGGTAAAACACTTTGAAAAAGTGATGGACCACAGCTGCCTCGGACCCCAACCCCCCCTGCTGGGACAGACTCTGCGTTTCAAAGCTCTCCACCTGGCTTTCAGTTTGTCTTTGCAAAGGCCAGCAAATAGATTCTAGTTAGCGTATGTCACATAGCCTGAGATGTACATTGAATCCTTTTGATCCTTTTGAACTGTCTACCTGAATCTAACTTTGTGAACTTCACCGTTAATTTGGCTTTTTTAAGTTCATTAATCCATTTTGCATGTAAACAAACTGCAGTGCTACCCCCTTGCCCTGTCTCAGCTTGAGGACAAATAGCTATTGGGCTCCCTCTATTGGCCTTGATGCATCCATCTGCATTCTGTCCAGCAGCAGGTTAAAAGGGTAAAAGGGCCAGTGACTGACTTTCTAGGCATGTCCCAGACTTTCTGTAAAGTTATATTGTATTGAGCTTACACTGAATAGGTTCCACCTTGTAACCTCTAGAGTATATGGTTTGATATGAAAAGAGAATACATTTTAAATAACTGAGTTCATGCCTGAAGATTAGGGCTGCAACTTACAATTATTGCCATTATCATTATCTCTATTAATCAATTATTTAGTCAATGAAATGTCAAACAAATACAAAACAGTTTCTCAGAGACCAAGGTGACCTCTTCAAATGTCTTGTTTTGTCTGACCAACAGTCAAAAAGCCAAAGATATAAAATTTACAATCATACAAAAAAAAAAAAAAAAAATTTATTATAAAAAAGGGAAAAAGCACCAAATCCTCACACTTGAGAAGCTGGAACCAGGCATTTTTGTTGAATTAAAAAAAAAAAAGACTGAAATGATTGATCAATTACCAAAATAGTTGCTGGTAGATAAATGTGTCAGCTCTACTGAAGTTAACCCGCATCCCATCAATGCAAAGCACTAGCCATGTTTCTAATGTTGTTCAGAAATATTATTATCCACCTATCAAGTGGATAATAAAATCAGGCCTAAAAGCTGTCACATTAGATGCTTCATATAAATGGTCTTTTTTCCAGTGTAATAATGAAAATAATATACTGTAAAGGCATGCAGGGTTAAACCTATTTAATCTTATAAACTAATGTTTGACCAGGGAACACTGCACTCAGCTGATTAGCATCGTTGTGTCACCTGAACTGACTGCTGCGTCCTGTTTTAATTAGACAACAACTATCATGAAGAATTTCCTAAGTCATTATTGTTGCCAAGGAGCCAACTTCTGAAACACATTCTCCTTGTGATGAATTATTCATATCCTAAAGCAGCAAAGCCCAAATCATCCATCAACATCAGGGGTAAATACATAAACAAAATTATTCACATAAAGTCAGCCCTAAATCTTAGTTTAGTCGTTTAGTGTGCAGCCTGTAACACGGGATACTTATTATTCCTGTTTCAAAAGAGGTTGGGGAACAACTAATATGGATTTAGTCAATTTACCTGGAGCTCAATGAACTCAATTAATTTTCTGGACAAGTACAGAAATGGTAGCAAAGTGGTAGTAGTGAATAAGGCTTTTATTGGAAGTCACTTGTAAAGTATGTCACGGCAGAACTCATTGCAGAAAGTGGTGTATTTGCTGTAGCAGCAGAATCTAACTTTAAGTAGGAAAGTGAAGCCAAGGTTCCGCTAAATAAAACTGCATAGGGCTAACTTGTGCTGCGAGAGATGTCTTGTGAAAGACACCTGATTCTTTTCCTCAATCTCACATCCCTCCAGACAGCGAACACACTTTATAAAGCTACACAAGTGTGGTTAACACAGTCCACTGTCTCAAGCTGTCACTCCAAACGAGAAGATTATTTGCGCTCCCTGAAGACCCAAAAGCAGAACTCAAGCGGCTACTTTTAGACCTTGACACAAAATCTATAGAGTCCAAGATTATGAGTGGATTGGATGTCAGGCTGAATATTTGATACTTATGACAGGTTACAGAGCCACTCTGCATCCAGTACTGACAAAAAATTGGGTTTCTTTCATTCTCTCGAGCATGCGAGACACCTGGATGAACAAACTGATCCTGCGTGAGCACAGATTCAGGGCAGCCATGATTGTGTCAGGCCAGGAGATTAAACAACACCCGTAATAGAGTGTCGCATCCCAAACAAAATGGTTTGGTGCTCTGTCAACAGCATGCCTGCCACTGTAGGGGCCACTGACATTTTCAGATGGGATATATGTTAACCCCCAACATCCATCCTCTCAAATATTTATGATATATGTATGTGGGGGGAACCAGAGGGAAAGGAAGCAGGGAGACGTGTTTGTAGACTTCATAAATAATTGGACATGGAAAGGTTACACTTAGCATCAGCTGGACAGAGAGGGCTGTATAAATCTGGCAGGGGCACATTTGTAACCACAACCATGAAGACACCAACGATATTTATACTGATGCATGCGTCTTTATGCTCTCTCACACACTTGCACAACAGAACTACACATAGATTTACATGGATTTTGAGACAGGGGTGTACAAGATCATGCCAAACCTAGCAAATGCATGCTATATGTTTTTCCATTTTCTACATAGGGTCTTTTATAATCAAAATTACAGAATGCACCATTTTATTTAAAGCAAGTACACTACTTTAAGCATGAACAAAATTACAATATTATACTGGTGATGACATCAATACTAAAATACATGTATAAAATGCTAAAATAACCTGTTAATATTTAAAAATAAAACCACATAATAAATACATACATGCCTGAATCATTTTATAAGGCATCTGAGATAGTGTCATCTCAGTTAATTATTTCAATATATTCTGAGCACTGAGAGAAGTCCCTTGGGAACCTTTTTGCTCAACTAGCCTCATTTATAAGCAGCTCAAACCTGGCTCATTTATCTGTTGAAATTATTCAATGGCGCATGCCTCATTAATACAAAAAAAGATGACTGCATTCACTTTATTTGCAGGGTAGCAACACACCACTTAACCCTATTTCCAGGGCTACCATACTGTATTTTATCATGGCAAACACATATCTTATCAAAAATGCTGCCTTTCTCTTCCTCTGTGCTGTTGCCTTGTCTTGGCTGTGCTGCCATATTTGTTTGTTTGTTTATGGGTCATTATCAAATCAAGCTGCTCCAACAAGTTAGCAAAATTTACTCGGGAAACTCAACAATTATAGAAAGAAATTTTTTAGTGGCCTTTATTCAATATAGTCATAAGATGACTGTTTAATTAGACTCTATCGGAGGGAAGCCAGAGGGACAGGCAACCGACTCCAACACTTTTCTTTGTTTGACCTTTCCTGCCAGGATGAGGAGGGTCTTTTAAAAGAAATGAAAAGGCGGGAGCTGATGGAGCGATGCCTTTAATGAGGTATGCTGGGGCTGTTGTCTCTCCATTTAATTAGACAATTATGCAGCCTCCTACGGAAGAGGGAGCATTCAGGGTCGCAGGGGAGGGGGGCGGGCGATGCCACAATGCCACCCCGTCACATACAGAAGTAAGGAGGCTAAATCACAGGTGAGTCCCTCTGGGGCGAGCACAGACCCGGCTATCCATTTGGGAGTCATTATAGGCTCATGCTATTTAAATTCAGTTCAACTGTCTTTGTCCAGCTTCATTCTGTTTTTGATTAGGCTGGTAATTACCATCCCACAAAGACACTGGCAGATACCAACACTAACATTGCTGCAGTCCAATGGTGCTAAATGGCCTTTCCTCAACATTTGAACTCTTCAGCCGGCACTGAAAACAAGAAACTTGCATCTCAAAGAACTACTATAGGATGACTGCTGAACCTTCTGCCAAGTAAACAAAGACTTTTGCAAGCAGGACATTTGAAGCTACAGCAAGACTTCATTCCACCAGTACCTCATTTTGCACCAGAGAATTGTAATTACAGATTCACTGCCATCTGGTATCCATGCTTGTCGCTGCCCATTCTTCACTGGTGCCAAAGCAGGCTCCAGTTTTTTCCATGGTGAATTGCTTTAACCTTATGTCTGCTGTCCCAGCGGACGTGTCACTACACTACACGCTCAGGCAGGCAAAACCAAAAGCACAGCAGGTTTAAGATATACAAGTGAGGTGAAGGTTGAGGCACAGATCCACTTCTAAAGAGGGGCCAAAACTCACATAGATGAATGGTCGGAAATCTCAGCAGATGATGTGACGAAATTCATTTTGGTTATGTATGGAACGCTTCTCTGAGCAATATTATTTGTACATAAGTCAGCACAACTCAATGTCCGCCATTTCCTTTGTTTGGTGCGTTTCTCTATAGAGATAAGCAGAGGGATTAACATTACACTGAAACTACATTATTACTGTAATATACTTGACATTTTGGGTAATATGCTTATTTGCTTTCTTGCCGAGAAAATCAATATATAATACCACTCTTATATCTATCTGTTACATATGAATCTACAGTCAGAAGCTGGTGAGCTTAGCCTTGTATGTTGTAAGGATGGGAAACAGCTAGCCTGGCTTTATCCAAAAGGGTAAAAACATACCTACAGACACCTCTAAAGCTCACTAATTAACAGCAACACAGTCTTAACGCTAAGTTAAGCTAACTGTCCGCTTGCTGTAGTCTTATATTTACCAGACAGATATGATAGTGATATCGATCTTCTCATCTAACTCTCGCAAATAAGCGTATTTATAACTATTCCTTTGAGGACCACAGTGCTGTACAAAACTCTTTACAGTGCGTGTCAACCCAAGAGAGACAATATTCTTAAGAAAGTGATAATCATCACAAAGCTCTTTAGAGTCATCACAAAAGTGTTAGGAAAAGTGGAAATCTGATGCATCTTTATACATTTACTTCTACGGTATGTGCACAGTCTCGGATAATCACAGCCGCAGCCTCCCAGTTGGCCATAAATCATCATCAGCCTCCAATCTTTCCCAGCACATACTCATATGCAATTCAGAAAATGAGCGACATCTCCCAGGGAAGTAGTCACCCAGCAGAGAGCCTGACTGTACATAATTTCTCACTTCTACCAGTGTAGTTAGAGAACAACAGACGGAGGAAGAGAAAACACTGTCCCGCACAATATCCCAGCATGAAAAACACTCATTCTGTGATGACTGGAAGATGCTCTGTGAGACAATTAATCCATCTTTACTGCTGGTTCACCCTTAGTTCAGGCTCAAGACTGATGATAGTGTACAATCTCAGCATAGCCTATCCGTAAGTGAGCACCTACAGGGTGTTGTGGATCTGCTTGGGTTAAAACATACTGTAGGGAATTTGTTCCATGTGCCAGTGCTCGGGTCAGCTGCCACAAGAGACACATATTTAAATAGACACAGTGTGGTGGTGGTGGTGGTATCACTTAGCTGGAGCATTAGGGTGGCACTAGACAGGAAAAGATACATCAGTGCACCCATTCAGTAGCTGCTTTAATAAATAGTAAGAAGTAACAATGAAGAGATTAAGCAACATGATGAGGTGGTGTTTCATTTTAAAGATGGATCTCTCCAATTGCTTCTTTTAAAAAGGACTAACATCTAGTGGGTGTGTGAAAGGCAATGTGAGCATGCAGCTGTTGTTCAGGGTGAGTTTGAGATCATGTTCAACCTTCATTTGAATATTTGAACAAAAGGAGATACTTGAAGCAGAAATTGGCAAACCAATCTTTATCCAAACAGGAGAAGCCTGACCAAGTGGACAATAAAACCTCATTAAGAGTCCAGAGAGGAGAGGTTTTTAATGTTCCACTTAACCTCCTGTAGGGAACCAGGCATACACAGGTGTGTCAGTCCCTCTGGCTGCAAAACTTTCCTAAGAAAAAGACCAACTTACTTTTGGAGGACAATCTGGATGCAAGCCTCTCCCACAGGCTCCTCTTTAGAGGGGGAAACAATCTGTTCCATACTCAGGTGATGGTTGATGATGATGGTTTTTCCAAGCAATGATCCATCAAATTCAAATCCATCTTTTATATCTATATTTTGCATCTCATCATATCTAAGCAAGATTGTGTTGTGTTGCAAAATGGCACTATAACTGAGAAACTACTCAGAAAAGAGCAGTAGTGAGCACACTAGCAGCTAACTGCAATGTATGGTGGCTGGTGAGGGTCAGTCAGAGTTTCCTGACTTTTTAATTGGGATTCACAACACCTGTGGAGGCCAGTAGAAATCCAGAATAGAGCTCATACATGTGTGACCATGATTCACTGTAAAAACATCCAAACTAATAATGTCTAAACCATTTGAACCCAATTGTTTCCCTTAAATGAGACTTTAAACAAACACAGTCACAATTTTTACAGCGTTTAAAAGTTTCAGTGGTGGATGGGGTGAATGAAGTAAAGTAAAACCCCTAATTTCTTGTTCCCTGTTTTTTTAAACAAATGCATTTGGCTGTCTTTGTTCACTGTGAAAAAGGCTGCTAGTTGCTGCATGTTTCAAAAAATATATGTCACATTTTCTTTATTGCAAATAACACAAGGAACTGATGTAAAAAAAAAAAAAAAACCCTGAGACTGAGACTCAGGGGAAAGCAACCAGCTGCATGGGTTGTACACAGGTAAAAAACCTGTCCTTCTAAAATCCTTCTAATTTAATCCAATAAACAACAAACTCAAACCACCAGCTCAAAATGGTTAAAACCTGACTGTAAGTAAAAAAAATGTTTTTTATACTGTATGTTCCCTAATAAAACATTTTCTTGTAAGAAGTGTGTTTTTATTATATTGTATGTGTCCTACTGGATCTTTGTGTGTGTGTTCTGTTTTATTTTGTAGTCTGGTTTCCTGTGTGTCCCTGCCCGTGTGTGATTATCTGTGATTGTCTTCACCTGCTCTCCCTGTGCTCACCTGCTCCTGGTTTCCTCGTTAGTCTGTCAGTATTTATACTAGTCTTTTTCCTTTAGTCTTCGTTGGCTCATTGTGAGGTGTCGTGTGTTTTGTGTTTAGCGCAGCTGTGGTTCTTGGTTAATGTTCTTTATCATTTCCTCATGCTCACTCTTGGACTTACCTGTTGTTGTGCTTACTTGCCTGGCTACATGTACTCAAGTGAGTTTACATTAAAACCTACTTTTGAGCCTCTGCTGTCTGCATTTGGGTCATTCTTCTGTTGCCTCTACACGTGCCCTGACAGTTTGACAACATTGTACATTCTGTAGGCCACACGCATGTTCCAGTATAGAGTGCATCACACGTCATTAAAAGGAAATCAGATTTAACTGCATAATTAGACAGAAAATTCAATATGTCTTTCACACTGTTGTCACATTGCCAACCCTATATATTATGTGAAACCTGGTGTTTTGACTAGAATTTCAGAATCTGCTTTATTGGCCATGTATGTGTACAAGTACATTAAGCTACTATGTACAGATATAAATATATTAAATAGTGTGTGTGTATGTATATGTATACACACAAATTGTGTCCAGGGTGTGATGGATCTGAAGTGATGGTACCTGCCTGTTTCCTGACTCTGGACATGTACTGTATAAGTCCTGAATGGAGGGCAGATTGGCACCAGTGATTCTTTCTGCAGTCCTGACTGTGCATTGTAGTCTGTTCCTGTTCCAAACCAGACAATGATGGATGTGCAGAGAACAGACTGGATGATAACAGTGTAGAACTGGACCAGAAGCTCCTGAGGAAGGTTGAAATCCTGAGCTGGTGCAGGAAGTACATCCTCTGCTGGGCCTTTTTGATGATGGAATCGATGTTGGACATCCACTTTAGGTCCTGGGAAATTGTGGATCCCAGAAACCTAAAGGTTTTCACAGCAGACACAGTGCAGTATGGTGATGGGGGGCAGTGTTGTGGGGCTCCTCCTGAAGTCCACTGTCATCTCCACAGTTTTGAGCATGTTCAGCTCCAGGTTGTTCTGACTACACCAGAGGGGGCTCCAGATTTAAAATGGAGTCCTGTGGGTGTAAAGTTTTACCTGCCAAAGGCTCTGTGGGGGATTGGAAATGTTATGTTTCTGGATGCGCCTTAAAGGAGCATTTACTGAATTTCACATATTAGTGGAGGACCACTTCATATATCCACATACTGTATAAACACAGTTCAAGTAGTTCCTCAAAAACCTTTATTTCTATGTGGAATCATTTGAGCTACAAAGTGGTTGAAATTGAAAACTCTTTATCCCAGGTTGGTATTAGTGTCAATCCAGCAGGACTGGTTCCAAATAAAGATAGAGTCCAGTTGGAATCACGTGTATTTTTAAAGCAGTCCATCAGTCTCTTCTTAGACAGTACAGCATTGTTATTCCACACACATATGATTCAAAGATTCATGTCCCACAGGCTTTGTGTTGGATACTTTGTGTAGTTTTTAGGTTTGCAGTATTATTCTGAGCATTTATATAAGCCACGCACACACTGCATGATAAAACAAGAGATTATGGATCTCGTGCTTAAATTAATCACAAACACACACAAGCACTTATCCGCTGGGTTGTTGTAATAGTAATTAATAATCAAAATTGAAATGTTTAGCATTGAACCGAACCTTTTGTTGCATATGAAATAATGCATTCATGAATATCAATTAAAGGCAGAGATGATAAAAACATTCATTTGTTTATCTCTCACTGGTGCACTGCAATATCCTGGGCTTTCACAATAATTCATGAGGGGCTCTGTCTAATCCATTTTGAGCAAAGCACCATATGCCAATGAGTGCACACATAGGTGGGGCACTGGGGCCTGCGAGCCCATGTTCAGACTCGATGGATTTGTGTTGATTTTTTTCTCTGCTCAAGGTCACGGCTCTCTGTGACTCTGCATGGCCTCACGATTCCTGCTGCACACTGAAGGCCGTGCTGTCTCAGCTTTCTGTCCCACAATCTGCTAATGCTGCCCTTGCCCTCTCGACCTCCCAGAGCTCAACCTGTCAACCCTGCACACCCCCAGAACTGTGCTGCAGTGCAGCATGGGGGGGAGTGGAGGTGGAGAAGATATAAAAATGGAAGAAAAGGGAAAGAAAGATTAAGAAAAAAATGAGGGAGGCAGGAACGGCTGTAGAGCAAAAGACAGAAAACAATTTAGAGCGGTAAGAATGGGAAAAGCCAAAGCGCTGGAGATTGATAGGCCTCTTCCTCTAATTTGCACCGTATTCATCACCTCAGAGGGCAGACACTCTCATCGCTTTCCATTCACTTCCTCACCCTGGGCTGCAGGTCAAAGGAAAAGGCAATTTCCCCTCAGCCCATGTACAAGCTGCTCCATTCCTCATGGATAAACTGTACCTTTGAAATGCGTAGAAGTGAGGGCATTCATCACCAAGCCAGATCTCTCCCCCTCCTGCGCATCCCTCCCTGCAGGAAAAGCTGGAAGAAGCAAATACGTCTGATTAATAACTTTCTCCTTGTACAGTTAAAGACCGCTCGGCAGGGCCACTGTCAGTCAAGAGGGGCATTGGGCGTACTGCCCACCTAATTCGCTTACTGAGTACTGGGCAGCGTGCCCACCTACTGAAGACGCAGAGCAGACTGTCTCAGGCTGTCAGACTTTCATCTTGGAGATCCACCATGCTGGGCCTGCCAATGAAGACACCAGGAGTCTCTTACAAATCCACTCTTAACATCCTCCCACACATCTTCAGCTGGGCAAAGAGAAGAAATAACGGCAAATGAAAGTCAACAGAAACAAGCAAAATACGCAGAGGATACACATATTTATGAAGGCAAACAAGGAGACACACACAGTGTGTGCTGTGGCTTTATTTAGCTATTAATGTAAAGAAAATTTGTTGTAAAAATAACTCAATAACATCCCTGTCAAGGTGGTGGCCAGCATGCCACAAAAGCAAATATAAACACTAACCCTACAGATACAGCCATTCTTCTCTCCTATTGCACCGAATTTCCATCTCTCGCTCACACGCCGAATTCCTCTCTAAAACATCTCTTCTACTTCAGAGGGATGGAGAGTAGAGAGAGAGGGCTGGAAGTAGATGGATGATGATTATTCAGGCACACTCTCTCTTCTCTTTCTCCTCTCTCCATTGATCCCGTCTCATCAGAGAGGCTATAAATATTAATAAGAGGGCTTTGTTTTAGCAACCTGTGTGAAGATCAGAGCGCGGAACAATAGAAGTATCTGGACATGTATTTTTTTGCAGGCAGACAGGCAGGCAACCTGCAGAGTGTCCTTGGGGGAGGGGAGCCTGAGGGGGAGCCCAGCCCTCAGTCCAGCGCCTCGGGCTCAGTGCGTTCAAGTCAAGGGCAGCTCAAGGGGAACTGCTAATGTGGGAGACCTGAGTCTGGTTTAAAATTATCCTTTCACAGCATAACTTGTGGTGCATGAAATCATATAAACATACATTATAGTGTGTAGACGATACAAAATGTGTGTATTTGTGTCAGATTTTTGTGTATTTTCACACAATTACAAACACATTTGTACCACAACAACAAATGAAAAAGAAATGAAGTTGTTTCGCTCATTCCCAAATTCCTCTCTGAACCTATGAATTTTTAAAAGGGTCAGTTCACCGAAATTAAAAATAAGTATAAGGCCAAGGCCAGCAGCTGTTTAGCTTAGCTTAAAAAAATCTGTTGTTTCAAATTAAATCAAATGATTTGTTTGCTAGCTCCAACATCTTTAGTTCTATACATCTTAATGTCAGATATTGAACACCTGTCTCCGTCTCGATAAAGTTAGTGGACTGTGTAAACACCACACAATAATGGAAATAAGTCCAGTACTTTATTGTTCTGTCCCTGATAAAGTCTGCTATGTTGTGATTTTATAAATATATTATAATGTAGTCAATAAACCAAACCAAAAAAAGGTTTTGGGTCTGCATAAATCTCAGAGACAGATACCTCTAAACCTCAGCAAATAAAACCGAAACTATCTTCATGGCTTGATACCACAAGGGGTAAGTGAGAAAACATGTTTTTATTTCGTTTGGATGAACTGACCCTTTAACTCAATTAAAGGAAACCCATACAGAGATGAAATAGGTCAAATATGATCCCTCACTCTCAGTGTCATTTGGTGTCTTAGAATAATATGTGTTTGTGTGTTATGTGACCTTCTCATCCTGACCTAACTGATAATGTGAGCGTGTGAGGTCACGGTGCCCCTCCACTTAGTTAAACGTTTTAATGTTGTACCCGACATCATTGTGTCAGAGTCTTCCCTCTGATGGTGGGGACAGTGATGGAGGGCCTGGCCTGCTAAAGTTGCAAAAAAAAAAAAAGGAAAAATTAAACCAAGACAATGGTTTGACCCAGGACAAAGAGAGAGAGAGCTGAATGGGTCGCTCTGGTTAATGGGAGTTTATGATTTACAGCAGATGTTGGCCAACTCCTTTTCAATCTAGAAACAATGCGTGTGACATGGGGCCCATTTCTAGAAGGAAATGAATCGATGATACAGAATGGTGTGGATTTTATGAGAGGTTGGGCTAGCTTGGCTGTGTGGCGGTATGACTGATGCAAGCCATTCAAGCTGATCCACAGAGCACAGGGGCTGCCTTTGTGATGGCAAAGTGAAGAGGGAGGCTGGGTTAGACAGGCTAGAGAGCCACAGTTTGTGCCTCTCATGTATTACCATTACATTGAAGTCACAAAGCTGGGGGGGGGGGCTCTATTGTTTGGAACTTATTCAGTTTCTTTTTTTCTTTTTGAGAAAAACTTTATAAAAAGATTTTGACAGAGACAGAGCTAAGCATCCAATTTTCTGAAAAATAAATACTCAGCGATCGTTGAAAAACCCAGAAGGTCGTTTAACAACACTTATCGCTTTTCTGAAGGTATTTCCAGACTTCTTAAAGACTCTTCAAACATCTGAATGAAAAAAATGCACAGTAAAAATATTTTAACCTCAATTCTCAAGTTGTGACTGAAATTATTATGTCCTTGCTCTTTTTGTAAAACGCAATCAAAACAGTTATTTATCTTTTGTTATTTTGTATGAACATATAAAATATTCAGAAAGCAACATCAACATTATACCATAACCATATTCAGCAAGATGATACTGTGACGATGTAATTTCCGGCCACCATCTTTGTTTGGATTAGGGAAAAAGGTGCAAATTAGAAAACGGATTAAAATATTTTTTTCATCCAGATGGTTAGAAGAGTGTTTGAGGATTCTGATAATACCGTCAGAACAGTGTTAACTTTTGTGAAACCACCTTCTGGGTTTTTCAAAGATCGCCGTGGATGTATTTTTTGGAAAATTGAATGATTTTGACTGACTCGAATGTAATGTTGATGAGAGGCACAAACTGGGGCTGGATATTACTGTTTAAAGGGGAGTGTGTGTATGTGTGTGTGTGTGTGTGTGTGTGTGCAGAGGGGTATTCTGGTGTTTCTTCTTTTTTGTCATAAAAAAGCAGATTATTATTATTATTATTATTATCCAGTTGAGGAATTCTTCGCCTTTTCTTGTTTAAGAGTCGAAAAGAGAGCTCCGATAACTCCTCTACCACATGGAACAGCACTTATTACTTCCTATTTTTCTTGTGTTGTTTAACTACAGATTGCATCCAGTTAAATGCTGCATTACCACCCTCTACTGTTCATCTATTTTCTTGATTTATTTACCAAATGTTATGGGTAGCCCTTGACACTGACATGAAGTGTTCGAAGGGAAAGTGGAGGGCCAAACTGTCACTCATGTAAATGTGCACTTAGAATGTAAATGTGCATTTAGAAGGGTGAGTGTTGACTTCACGCTCAAAAGGGGGGGGAAAGCGAAGCAACAAAAGAGTCCTGAGGAATTCTGCCTTTTATATTCAACAGAAAGGTTGTTTTTAATGTTCATCAGCATGACTTGTATGATGAAAGATGATTTATTCACATTGTTGAAATGAAATACACAGCCTTGATTTTATACCCAGAGTAAAAAAAAAACGACAAAGATGTGTATGACAATAACAGTGGGAGGAAATAATCAGGGCTCATTAGAGCACACGTGTTAAGCCTTAAATCAATAGCTAAAATTAAGAACAGTGGGGTGTGCTGTTGATGGTGAACCTGTCCAATAATTTGAGAAATGTTGACATGAATCCTGCTGGGGCAGTGACAACAAATGGCATCTTGGTACCAAAAATGTTGATTTTTAAGAGCTAAACAGAGGAGGAGGAAGAGGAGTGCAGCTCTTATTCAAAAGGCAACAATCACCAGAGAGCAGAAGATAAAGAAAGAATCAGGAGCACCGTGTCCTTCTCTATTGTTCAGACTGTCGGGTCACAATAGGAGCCAACAGGAGACTGACAATGCAGCAATCTACAGTATATACACGGTTTGACTATATGAGGCTTTTTTCTCTGCACCCTCTTAAAGTCCTATTGAGGGAACCGGCAAGGTGTGTGCTTGCATTTCATTTGCTGCGAGCCACTTGAGTGGCTCCAGTATGACCTGTAAACAGGTTTCTCTGCACTCCAGCCAGCGTCGCCTGTCTGCAACAGTGCCGAGCCAAGCGTCGCCCATGTCACGCTCCGATAGCTCAATTTAAATGGAAATTGGATGAACTGCTTGGAAGTGATCCAGCCATCCAGAACAATTAACCCATATTACTGGCAGGCCTTGAAGGAGTAATTTGACTTTGAACGAGAACGGGGAGGGAAGCCGGTGGTATTTAATACTACTGGAAAAAAAATAGCCTCAAGTTCAGAAAAGAGCCTGTTTGCTGCTTTTGGTACCAGAGATTTAATGTCAAACAATGTCTCTAAACCCTTTTTACATATTTAAAATGATGCTAACAGTAATCCATTGTTAAAGTGAAAGTACTTCACCAAATAGGATTTAAATGAGTGATAATGTTTATTTTTACTCCACTCTTTCATTCAAGCAATAATTAAACTTGTATTCAAGTGGTTTCTATTACTGCTACACTGGATAAATGGGAGCTTATCTACAGAAGTCACTAACACTTTAACTGAAATTTAAAAACAGTAATAGAAGCAAACAGTGCCCAAAGGGTGAAGCTAGGCTTACTTTCTTATTGTCAACAAAATCTCATTAAAAGACCAAAAAGAAAATATCTCAATGCTCAATAAGCTCAGTAATTTCCTGAACATAACAGCTGGCGATGTTACTCAAACAGGAGTAAAAAGGAGTATAAAGGGGACTATTTTCAGCTGCTGGTGAATACACATTTGGTGCTCTAGTGAATTACGTGGGATTGACTCAAAATAAAAAACAGTGCCTGTGTTCGTTGTAATAAAGGAACATGTCAGCCAGTGCAACAGTGTGGCTCATTGATGTGTTTTGTAGTTTTCGGACAACAATGGAGCTGTATGGCACAGAGGTAAACGAAGACATATCAGACTTTGGCTACTGTGTCTTAGCACTTGTTTTGTGTATTTATGTGCTGTATTGCCCATCCTTTGTCCCATTCTCATTAAGCTGTCACACACACCATTTTTCTTTTTTCCTGATTTCTTGTCGTTGTTCAGCTAAATACAATAAATGAAGGAGCCTTCTTCTTGCTGTACGTACGCAGACCCCCGATTGTAGCATGTATAGAAACACATGTCTGCATCTGTACTCAAGTATGAATAAAACTTAACAACAATTTATTTTACCAGGGCTAGTACAGCCGTATCCTTTAAAGTTGTGCAGGCGGTGCTCAAGGGTGACCTTTCTCTTCAGTGATTTTAAAAATAGATACACAACATGTGCATTCAAAGAGTCAACCATGACCTATCACGACCAATCTATTCAGAATCAACAAACACAATTAAAAACAGAACATTCAAGAAGCATTTAGAGAGAAGTGTAATATGTAGAGGCTAGAGCTCATCACATCCTAACCTTGCCTGGTCTATGGTGAGATGTTTTACAAATGGCGTGATCTCCATATTAAAGGGCCATTAAAGGGGTAAGAAAATGTGCTTTTTGTAGTTTGGGTGAAGCGACCCTTCAGCTCTGCTATGGAAAGAAAACAGAGTTTCTGTTAGGGACAGAAATTGTTCAAGCATAAGATTGTTTTCAGCCCAAATGCCGTTGAAATCGAAAACTAAAGCACAGGTCCTGCTTTTTAGGCAACAGTAAATAATTTCAATGTGATTTTTGAGATGTGCTTCACATCACTATCTGCCTGTGTTTGGAAAGAAATGAATCATTTTGGATCTGGTAAATTTGGGTCTGCATGACCTTTTCCTTCTCATCCCTATCTCTCTACATTACTTTGTGAAATGTGGCCATATTGCTTCCAGATTACATAGAATTTGACTCAAAATGTGATCATGACCATCTGCCCCCTAACTTTGATGACTAGAAAGTACTGCAACATTAGCAAAGTGTCATTTTTGTAGGCTGACTTTCAGACCCTTTGGCATTGATTGCATAATCGAACTCACACAAATACTGTAATTACAGTAAGTATAGCCTTCAAAATTCTGTGATTTGAGATTAAACATGCAGTCACAACAGACAGAAAACTTGGCCCGATTGAGAAACACAACAAATGAAACACACTAATTTTTACGCAAAGCACATCACTGTTATAGTCTAAAAAAAAAATATTCAGAGTTTGAGATTTCTCTTGTCCCCCTGTGGTGTTGACAAGAGACAGTTAAATGAAAGGCAAAGGGGGGGGGAGAGGAATGGCAATAGAAGTTGAAATCATGGCACTCTGTATGCAGGGGACTCAAGCGTGTTGGACTTTTGAGTCAGTCAGGTAATGGGTGAAATTGTGTCTGCTGCACAGCTTATAAATCGCAGTGCTGGCAGTATTTATCTATGTCTCAGACAATCCTGCTGGGAGATGGGAACGGTGAAATGAGAATCAACAGCCTGCTTCTCCTCCCCTCAGCTCCCGTCAGGTCATTTCACCCACCCCAACCCTCCTCTTGAAGGCAACATGTGAGGAGAAACTGATAAATATAAAGCAAGTTGAGAGCCGCCTGCTTCTGCCCTCTGCATTTCGCCACAATTCCTGAGGTCATTTTAATGTATTTTGTCCAGACCTAAAGGGAACTTGACTAAGCCGCTTCTCTTGCCGAAATATGCCATGATGAAGTATTCATTCCTCTTTTAAAGCTCTCTCTGTCCACCACACATTACTACATTAAAGTCCATCAAGTCTAATCCTCCATCACATTTCCACTCAAACTTTGCATATTTCATCTCCCAAATCAGGGGGTTTTACACTCTGGTGATGGCAGGTGTGCTCTGTAATAAAAGATGGGACAGGAGCTATTTCTAGTCTCCCATCCTAGACAATTGCCCTTTGGCTTTGTCTCCAAGAGTCACACCTTGTTACCACATCCCCGAAGGATAGAATAGAGGGGACAGACGTGGGCATTAGGAAAAGGATGGATGGAGAAAGAGGAGAGGAACACAGGGAGGTAACAATAGCACGCAATTTCAGGCTTCATTGTAATTCCACTCTCATCTCGGTCCCAAGTGACAAGCGGCGAGTTGCCCAGGATTCTAATCATTCCTGTTGTCAGATTGGTACCCCAAGTGAGATTGAGTTGATTGCTTGAACAAATTTGCAAAGTAACGATGCAATTTGCTGCAGTATGCCTTGGGAGGGTTTGGGCCGTCAGATTGGTGGGGTCTGAGGAGAGACTCGCAGGAGACCAGGCTGGGAAGTTGTTGTCTTCTTAGAGAGTCTTGTCTGTAAGTAAATTAATCTCACTGTTAATCATTACACCTGTCAGACAATAAACTGTTTTATATCTGCGGGGGCTCGGTTTGACGGCAGCAACACAGAGCTACAGAGAGTTAAAGGATTTTTCTGACATTTTGGTAAATACATGTATTCGCTTTATTACCAAGAGTTAGATGAGATTGCTACCACTGTCTCTGAGATTGGTATCAATCTTCTCATCTAACACTCGGCAAAAAAGCAATTAAGAGTATTTCCCAAAATGTGGAAATACTCCTTTAAACCTTCAAAAAGAAAAAAAAAAAAGATCATTATTTGACTATCTGGAAATGAGGAGACATTGGAAATGTTGTGTCTGTATCAACCCCAGTAACACTGTTGGGAGTGGTTCATCTTCATGTATAATGAGACATGTCATTTTGCACTAACTCCAATGATTGAACATTACAGCCTGACAAACTCCAATCATCTCACAGTATGAATATGAATTGGTTGCTGTCTGTCATCTCAAGTTTAATGATTAAAGATTCCAGTGACATGGCAGAGCACCAAATATAAAGACCATTCATTTCAAGTTTGACAGTTGCTATTCTTCATAGCAATTACTCTATTATGGTATTTGACAAATTTTAATAGAAATGACTGATTGGAGGTGGGAGAGAGGGGGCCAAGGTGCGCCAGTGAAGTCTTGGAACAAAAGGACTTGTCAGTGAGTCATATTGAGATATTGGCTGCTTTTCCATCCATGCATTTCTTGCAAACAGGTCCGTGACAAACTCTGAAAAGAGTTAGGTAACTGGTGGGAAGATCAGTGGAATATTTGTCAAACGGGAACATTTTTTCCCCACAATGCATCTCTCTTTTCTCTCTCAACAATTCAAATTAGAAAATGTGTAATATCCCAATATTGTAAACAAATGTGCAGAGCCAAAGTGGAGTGTTGCAGTGATGGTTGTCCTTCTGGAAGTTTCTCCTATCTCCACACAGGATCTCTGGAGCTCAGCCAGAGTGACCATGAGGTTCTTGGTCACCTCTCTTACCAAAGCCCTTCTCCCCTGATTGCTCAGTTTGGCGGCTAGCTCCTTCGAGCTCATGGCTTGGTTTTTGCTCTGACATGCATTGTCAGCTGTGAGACCTTTATATAGACAGCTGTGTGCCTTTCCAAATCATGTCCAAGTAATTAAATTTACCACAGGCGGACTCTCCATAAAGGTGTAGAAACTGTCTGAACATGTGAACTGGGAGGCTCCTGAGCTAAATTTCATGTGTCATGGCAAAGGGTCTGAATATTTATGTCAATGGGATATTTCATTTTAATAAATTTGCAAAAAAAACTAAAATCCTGTTTTTGCTTCGTAATTATGGGGTATTGAGTGTAGATGTTCATGACAGAAAAATGAATTAAAAACGAATTTAGCACAAGGCTGCAACATAACACAATTTGAAAAAGGTGAAGGGATCTGAATACTTTCTGAATGTAAGATTTAGCATGCAGGACCTGTAGTTGAGTATTTTTACACTGTGGTATAGATACTCTCACTCAAGAAAAGCTAAAGAGCTAAAAACTTCTTTCTCTACTGGAAATTACTAATAAAACGCTCTTACTTTGCACTGCTTTATAGGTGACTTTAAAATTGACCAGTCTTAAAATACAAGTGTATGATGTGTTTTGGAGCATATGTAAGGTTTAGGTTATGGTCTAGTTTAACATTGTCATGCATCATCCCATGCTGCATGCTACAGTACAGCAGAGTCAGTAAAGACAGTGCTTCCTCCCAGATTGGTGTGTGCACTGAACTGCTACTTAACCGCCGTGGAGCTGCTGGAATCGCTGGAGGACCACTGGAGAAACGATTACTCAGACACCAGTGGGCTGCTGGCTGCTCCCACTGGCAAAGCAATCACTGTGTTATTTGGGAGAGAATGAATTACTGAACATTTTGAGATTAGACCGCTTAATCCCCAAATGAATGCCTCAGGAAGTTACTAGAGACTGTACCAACATTTGTGTCTTGCAACTGTATTGTCTGTCATTTATTCTCTATCACCTGTTGTTTCATGTTTTTAAAGGTATTATATATATATATATACATATATATACATATATATATATACATATATATATATATATATATATATATATATATACACA